>VDFB02097663.1:0-65480 GCA_007258455.2 Sequoia sempervirens
CTAACACTTTTATCTCCATACTTCTTGGTGTTGGTATCTTTTAAATTTTTGACACTGGTCGCATTGGTGTTCGCCGAATGATTTTTCCTGGTCATTGAAGTTGCAGCTAATCTTTCTACCAGGTGGTTGGACTTGGAACTAAAGCTTGTTGCTGATGTGGGAATTGTGGGGATCCCAAATGCCGGCAAAAGCACTTTCCTCAGTGCCATAAGTGCAGCTCAGCCAACTATTGCAAATTACCCATTTACAACATTATTGCCCAATCTTGGTGTGGTATCACTGGATTATGATGCCACTATGGTTGTAGCAGATTTGCCTGGTCTGCTTGAAGGTGCACATCGTGGTTTTGGCTTAGGTCACGAGTTTTTGCGGCACACTGAAAGATGTCACGTCCTGGTAAATGCGCTAATTATTTTGAAAACTTTGTCTTTTGTGCTTTTATATTAGCTTGTTATATGGTCATTTTATCTTCTGGTAATAAGAACTTATGGTGTTCCATTTCTTCTGTTTTCTTGGCTAATTGGTCTCCATGAGGGTTATCAATATGTAGGCATATTTATGTCATTTATTATGTAAAAATAGGAGTGTTGCATTTCTGTGTTGACCATGCATCTTTGGAGTTATGGGATGGCAGTGTAAGTGACATTTAGGAACAAGGTATCTTATAGACTGTTTCTGATGGTCATGACTCCTGGGCCTCCAGGTGTCACAATGCATAGCTTGCTTGCACATTGCCCTGGCTTACATTGCTCACTGACCTCTGTATCTTTCACCTTCACATGTTTTAGGTGTAGTAAACATGGTCACTACTAGGGGTGTTGGAACTGAGTTGAATTTTGTTTTGTTTTGGAGAAGAATAAATTGTTAGCAATCAATTTGGAAAATTGGAGCCAAATTCTTTGAAGGTATCAGATTTAGTTGTTGAATTTCAGGTCTTTAGATTGAAAAGCTCTGATGCTGTGTGCTAGTGGTTTGCGAAGGCTAGTTTGCCTGATTGCATCACTTAAGATTAGCTGAATCTAATCTATTTTACTAGAACAATGCAAACAAACCTAAACTAAATACAACAAAAACTTTAAAAAATAAGAGGAAAAACATCCAACATGTACTGAACTAATTAAGCTAGCTTGTTATTTGTTGTATGAAGAGATGAACATATAAATAACCTGGCTAATAGCATAAAGGAAAGAAACTTTCTTTTTGCATGGCAAGGAGCCCTTGTAGCTGGCTCTAAGAGAAGCATGTGCAAAGGTGACCTACATCAGCCCAAGCATGCCTAGCTGCTGAAATAGCATTGAAAGAAACAAGAGCTGCAATTTGAGAAGACTTGTAGCAACCCCTTGTATCTCCTTCCTATTTAGCCTGCAAAATGATGTGTGGGAGTGTAGGATGAACATTCCCACAGGAATTTGATTGCAATCAACTAGAACTCTAATGGAGGTTTCTGATACAGAAGAGAGCAAAATGGAGTTGAATGTAGTAGTTAGTAGAAATTCTAGCAACATTTAGGTAAGATAATGCAAAGATATGAAAAATGGAAGGGTAGGGGTCATCATATGGGCCACACCAAGGATAAACTAGCCATTTCTAGCCATGGAAGAGACCAAATGGTTATCCACATCATCATGCAGCAGTGTTGCATCTTTCACTAAAAGCCACGACCCAGGCCATAAACAAGCTCCAGGACACCAAAGAAGGTCTTGAGGGGGTCAAACTTAGGTAGGTGGGAACCTTTGCAGTTACACTTCATGGATTTTCCTTGTCTCAAAGAGATTGGAGGAGCCACACTAAGTCACAGAGTTTTCCAAATTCCTTTTCTCCGTTAATATTCTGACCATGGCAAGCAGATTCTGCATTTATAAAATTTTGTCCTAAAACTAGGTAGCTTAAAACACACAAACTTCTGACTATGGTAAGCAGATTCTGCATTCATAAAATTTTGTCCTAAATTAGGTAGCTTAAAACACACAAACTTCAATCAAAACAATTATCTCTGATTATGGTAATCTACAAACACATATTGCTGAAAATGTGAATAAAAAATACACAGTATTGAACTCTCAAACCTGCAACTGTCTTCTCATAAAATCTGAAAAGAAATACACTGCACTTGAATGAACTTTTATAAAAGAGACTCTATATGCATCATGACTAAAATTAGAGTATGTGCCCTTTAAATAAACAAGTGCATTATAAATCTATCTATGAGAAACTAGATGAGGTGTCAAAATAAAGCTCCAAGTTAAGCTTACAACTCATGGGAGTGAATGCGTAGTTTGACTGATCAAGCAACCTAGTTTAAGAACAGAAACTCCTCATCAAAGTAGTCGAAACTAAGTTACATCCACAAATCACTCGAGCCTTAAGTAGTTAATTCTGCCCTAGTCTCAAAGAGAACTCCCTGCACAGCTGGGTCTTATTTTGTAATGTCCCTTTCTGTTTATGACTCAATATTCTCAGTCTCAGCAACTGAACATTCCGTCAAACAGTTGTCTTGCAGTTGTATTCCTGCTGGTTAATGATTTCTGTCTTGTATTTCTGTTTTGGATTTGTAATGTCCCCTTCTCAAATGTGATCGTTTCAGTTGACCGTTGGCCTATTCCGGAGACCCGTAGGCTACTCGGATGGTGAAATTAGGGTTTCCTATTTTTGAGGAGGTTGTTGCTTGAAGTTTGGAAATCGGATTGCGGATTCTTTCTGGGTTTTCAGAGAGCTTCGCGGTGGTATGGTCAGTTTGGCGTTTTGAGCAACTTGATGAATTTACTATTTTTAGTAAATTCTATTTTTGGCAGTGGACAGGTTGGGTTCAGTTCAGTTGGTCTTCTTCTTCAGTTCGTTCAGCTGGCACTTCCGTTTTTGGCCTTCGGGTGCATTTTCCATGGAGAGATAAGTATTTTCACATTATAATATTATAACACCCCCTTGCCTCGCATTACAACTTTATGTTGTTTTTAAAAAGGGGACCTAATGGGTCAATACTTCATTAAGAGATAAATTATATTTTGAAGTCAAATTATGGGGTTAAGTGAAATGGACGCCTACTTGAGGAGAGATGGAATTTTTATAAAAGTGAAATATTTTATTAAAAGGAAAAAGGATGCCACTTTTGGAGGGAATGTGTTGAATTCAAAATTAGGGTTTGGGCGCCCTTCTTGAAGCTTCTAGAAGGCTCTCTTCATATCTTTATATTCAGGCCTTGGCTCTTCATTTGGGATCTTTTGTCTACTACACTGTTATGCTGCTGAATTGTCTTCAGGCACTCACTTCGAGGAAAGCACACCTCCTAGCAATGGCTCATCTTCTTGCTTGAAAGATAGCAACTAGTTGAGAGTTAGCTTGTAATAGGTTTGATTTGCATTTTCAGTTGTGTATTTGCATTTTGGAGTTCTAGTTTACATTTTTTGTCATATTTCTGGAGTTGCTGAATGTCATTGAGGAATGTAAGATTTGCTCATAGCTCGTGAAATAAAAATGCTATTGTTCTGGGTATTGAATCTATCAATTTGTCTATGAGGGGCGACCATTCTAACTCATTTGCAGATTTTATTAAAGTGTCTTTGATTTTACAGAGCAAAATCGCCCTTGCAGCTGGGCCGTACCATTTTGGAGTTGCTTTGGATTTCGTGCAAAATAAATAATGGTTATTTGGGATGGTTTTAGGAATGCATCTTGGGCGCCATCATCATTAGAGTAATCTGCACTTGATTTCATGTCATTTGAGTGAGATTTGAGTAAGATATGAGCATTTGAGTGAGTTGTTAGGTTGCTGGTCTGTCATATCAGTCCTATAGAAAAGCTATTTCGTGAGGAGTCTGAGTCTAGAGGGGTTTACTTAATGTTGAGGAAGTCTTATTTAACATTGCAGCATTGAGGAACTTGAATCATTGAGCTTCGACTAACATTCTATCATATTGTAAGCTGATTAGTAGTACTATCTGCAGTTCTCTTCTTTATCTCTCTTTTCTCTATTGTACTTCCCACTGAATAAGTGGAAGAGGCTGGCTTGCCGCCTATTTACTTTCAGCTATTAAGTTTAAGGACCCTCTGACCATATGCTCGCCATCACTCGGCGCCATTCTTGGTTAGGGTTACTTCAGTTAATCATGCATTGATCCTTTGACCATATGCTCGGCTGCACAGGTGCATTCTTGGTTAGAGTTCCCTTCCAGTTTGCATCTGCATTAGATCCTCTGACCAATGTTCATACCTTGCCCACATCGGGAAACTGGTGTACATTCTGGTTAGGGTTACTTTCTGCATCGTTTTGGTTTAGAGCTAACCTTAACGGGTGCGTGTTGATTGTAATTGCATTTGAAAAAATAAAAATAAAATTGGTCCGGATCTTTACAGGATTGATGCTAGAAGTATGAAAGGACTTCTGATTGACTTATTCAAATATGCTAGAGGATTATCAGTGCAATGCAAACATGTATTTTGACTTCTCAATCCACTAGTTTGACTGACACTCATGCAACTAGCTGCTACAGCTTATAAACATTTGAACAAACAGTTTGTGTGCATCCTCCAAACTCTTTAACACTGCTGCTCATAACATATTACAATCTCTGCAAATGATTTACAATATATGCAACTAAATGGCAACTGTGATGTGCAGTTGACAGCCATATAAGAGGTTCAATATAAGATGCAAATCTCAAAATATTGATCATATGCAAAAACAGCTACAGGTTCTAATAACATCAGCTCCCTTAATTTTTTTATAGAGATGACAATCACAAAGCTACTTTAGTTAACAGATGTACATTATCATGGATGCTGATATCAATGCATGGACAAACTATGGAAATATAATATGAGTTCAAATGTATGAAGAACCTGGAAATGTTGATCCCTTCAATATCAAAAGGCTTTTGTGTGTATGACAGCAAATATGTAATTGTAGTTAAGACCTCCAACTGATATCAAAATACTGGCCGATGAATGTAGCAATGGAATAGTGAAGAAAGCACTGCCCAGCCAATGTTGAATACTGATGATGCCTCCAATTGTCAATTCAAAAACACCATATGCAGCCCCAGAAACTGAAGTCATCCTGCTTCAATTCCAAGCAAGCCAGAGGTTCCTTGAATAACCATGAACTTCCCAGCATTAGAGTTCAACAAAATAATGTCTCTAGCTAAAAACGTCTTTATCCTGTGATTGCCTTTGCTTTTGTCTCGAGCCCCAATTTTTAAAAATCGCGCCAATATGAGCCTCAAGCAATAATCTCCTGGCGCCTTGTCTTTTATCGACTAAATATCCGATGAGTTTGAGCTAAGCAGCTTCTGACAGCTTCATTAGCGGCTCTTCTTGTCTTTTGTTAGAAATGCGTCACATCACTAATTTTGAATATTATCCACTCTTTAGAAGCATGATTTGAACTAGAGTCATCTATTGACTCAAATATAATCTTCAAGTTTCTTGAATCGACGCTATAACAATTCCAGCTCTTTGCAAATAACGAATGCTTCAATACTTGTCTTCTAGAGGCTGAGAGTGGACCGTAGCTGCTTCTGTCTTAAGTGGCTGACACACCTGATTTATTCGATGATGACTCACTCCTGGGTTTAGAATCACTTTGACTGCCCACTAAGACTGCGCCAGAATTCTCTTGAAGAAATACAACTTCCCAAACCGGAATAGACACTTTCTCAACTGCAAATGTCGAACTTCTTTTATGTCTGGGAGTCGACCTTCAGGTTGCCAACTTGATGTTCCCTCATCTGTAAATGTATCTTCTTCTCTTTGAACTGAGAGATGAACTCTATGATGCAAATTGATTTCCTTATTGACTGATTATTACAATTCAGAAAATGATTCCCCAATGAATCTCCAAAAATGCTCTAATAAGCTGATTTGAAATCTTTATTCCCAAATTTGGCCAAAGGCCACAAAATTTGCAATGAAGCACAATAGAAAGACTGAAGTATCCTTCTCTCAGCTGCAACCCTTTGGAGGATCTTTCACCACCTCAGTTATGCCAATCAAAGAGAGCTTTCGGTCTCAATGATTGAATGTAGAAACTGCAGAAACCCTAGGCTCCACAATAAACTCAATCAATGTCAATATCAAAATATTTGGATGATAAAAAATGAGCCCTTAATATCCTTTTATACCTTTCTTGGAGGTCTCACACACTTTTCTTGCCAATGTGGGATAAAAGATATATTTCCCACTTTAAAGTAATATTTAATTGCACTTTAATAATATTAAAATATCATTATAATATAAAGTGCAAATAAACATTTTAACATTATAACATGAGAAAATATATTATCTCCCTTAAAATCATATAAAATCAAATGTGAAGCCACAAGCAACTGCCCAAACAACCCTCTCATCAACTCCTTGGCCTACGAGGGTCAAACAATAGGCCAAACTCCATCAATGTCTGAATACTAGGTAGAAGGGGACATTACATATTTTTCCTATATAACTAAAACCTCTCCATGTTGATCTCTTAGCTACACATAGGTCTGGATCTGTTGCTATCATTGTGAGAACATTGACTGAGCAACTCAAGGTGAAAACTTTTAACACTTCCTCTTTGTAAGGAAAATGTTCACCAATCCAAGTCTCACCCTCAGCATATCAAACTTCCAACAACTGAAGCAAACCTTAATAAAATCAGCTTCCTTTTTTTGAGAGAATCCTTTGGCAATTGGAGTTAGAGTCTCATCAGTTGCATGCATGGAATCAATCAATGATTCCATGGTAGGTTTAGAATTGTCTCCACAAATTTGGAAGGACACTCTTCCATCATGACATCTTGGCATTCTTGCTTGACTAGATCAGCAAGTAGCTTGCAAAGGCCACCATCTTGAACTCCTATGGCCAAATTTTGACAAGGTTTGGGGTTGTATTTTCAATTAATCACTTGCTAACCATCATTTTCAGTGATGCATTATACATCTGTCACACAAGAAACTAAAAGAAGACACTTCATTAAACTAGGAAAATGCAAGATACCATCTCACTCAAAAACATCACTTGAAGGCATGTGGAAAGAGATAGAGTCTTGTTCGGTAACTGCACAAGTGGTATCATTGCCCAACTCCACTTGTATGCCATCCTCTTTTTCTTGAAGTTTGTTGAACACCTTCTTGTTGAAGGTCATATGTTTGGATGCTCCACTATCCACATACCACCCTACTCTGGAAACAATGTTAGTGGATAGGCATGACACCATGTGGAAAGTTTTCTTAAGTCTAAATGTTAAGTCATGTTAATGGGATATAGCTTCGGTCAGATATAAATGATGATTGCTAAATAGCATCATCATCATTTATATGTGATCGAATTTAATCCTTAAACATATTTCTGGAAAATAAGTAAAACGAATTTATAAGCATGCATAAATTCGAAATAATTAAAATGATGATCAAATTCTGCATTGAATAAAATCGGAACTCATATAATATATTTCCGCCATGTATGTGAGGGCATATGTATTAAGTTTGTTAAACCGAGTGTTAGTCGGTTGTCTTTGAGACCCGCGCGCCCAAAGGGACACATCCCATGAGCAGACGTGTCTCCACTTGTGGAGACACATCCTCTCATGAGACGCGTCTCCAAAGGTATTTAACATTGTTCCATCATTGATATGCAAACATCGAAATTATTAATGTTCTGCAATCAACACATTCAGCATTAGTGAAAATAAATCTGACTTAGAATTTTAGGTAGAATTCTTACACTTAGAATTTCCTTAGTATTTAGGCTCCTAGTCTGATTGAGATTTGGTTACATTTACATGGTATCAGAGCCAAGTTGTGTGAATCCAAATCAAATCTAGATATCAGATTGCACTAGAAAAATTCGTATTTTCTAAAAAAAATCAAATTCACATCACATTCTTCTTAATGTCAAGTGTGATCAGATTTGAAGATCGTCTTGCAGGAGCAGACAACTTCACATCATGGAAATTTAGAATCATGATGATCCTTAAAGAGAATAAATTAGACTCACTTGTGAGAGAAAATAAAAAGGAACCAGAGGCTGATCCTGAGAAAACTCAATGGATTGAAAACAATGAAAAAGCCATGAAAATCTTAGTAGATGCAGTTAGGGATCATATAGTGCCCATCCTAGCAAAACATGAAACTGCATATCATATGTTCAAATCTCTTGAGAGTACCTATGAGATCAACAACACCAGTAGGACTCTTGCATTAAAGAGGCAAATCAACAATGCTCAAATAAACAAAGGAGAGTCCATTAATGCATACTTCATGAGGATCATTGAACTAAGGGATCAATTATCCACAATTGGATATCAGATTGATAGCAAAGAGTTAACTCTAATTGCACTAGGAGGCCTACCAAACTCATGGGAGTCATTTGTTCAAGGAATAAGTGCGAGATCTAAACTCCCTAAGTTTGATAGGCTAAGAACTGACTGCCTTCAAGAAGAAACAAGACTCTCCACAAAAGAAAATAAACAGAAGAACATAGATGAAGACATTCATGTACTCAACACATTGTCTAATAAAAGGAATAAGAAAAACTCCTACAAGAGAGGATCTTTTAAAAGAAAGAGAAATTCCAATGGAAAGGGATCTTCTAAGAAGAAAGACATCTCTCAAGTGCAATGCTTTAGATGTGATCAATATGGCCACTATGCAATGAAGTGCCCTGACAGATCAAAGCAACAAGCATCTTTTGCCAAAGTAGGAAAGACAAATTCAGATCATGAATCTGAGAACTTTGTGTTCTATACAGCCTTATCTAGTCAAGTATCTAACAACACCCTCAACTGGGTAATTGATAGTGGATCCTCTAGACATATCACAGGATTCAGAGAATACCTAGACACTATGATTGAAAAGACTAATGAAGAAGTAACCATTGGGGATGATTCTGCACACCCGGTAAAAGGGGTTGGAACTTGCTCCATCAAACTGAAATCTGGTCTTTCTCTTCAACTCACTGGAGTCTTATTTGTACCTGGAATAAAGAGGAATCTAATATCCATCTCTGCCCTTGAAGACAATGGATATAGAGTTACCTTTATGGATGGAAAAGTTCTAGCATGGCCTAAAAACTCAACTATCAAGAAAGCCCAAACCATAGGTGTAAGACAAGGGTACCTTTACAAACTATGCACTGAAGTTAAACAAGCCCTTACCCTTGACACCTTTGAGTCAAATGAGATTTGGCATAGAAGATTAGGACACCTTCATTTCCGTGCCCTACCTTCTGTGGAAAAACTTGTAACAGGCTTACCTAAGTTAAAACCATCTCATGAAGGAACTTGTAAAGGTTGTGCCTTAGGAAAGAATACAAAGGGATCCTTCCCAATAGTTTGAGCAAAACCCTAAATGTGTTAGAACTGGTTCACTCAGACTTATGTGGACCCATGTCTGTACCCTCTAAAGCAGGATTTCTATACTATGTCATATTTATAGATGACTTCTCTAGGAAAACCTGGATCTATTTCCTTAAGTGTAAAGAGTCAATAGAAATCCTCAAAAGGTTCAAAGAGTTCAAAACCCTTACTGAAAACTTCTCCGGGAAGAAAATAAAAACCTTAAGGACAGACAATGGGAAAGAATACACCTCTGAAATTTTTAAGGAATTCTGCATGAGTGCTGGAATTAAGAGGGAGTTCACAGTTGCCTACAACCCTCAACAAAATGGGGTTGCTGAAAGAAAAAATAGAACCATTGTAGAAGCTGCTAAGGCAATGTTGCTTGACCAAAACATTGAAACTTCTTTCTGGCCAGAAGCCTCTAGGACTGCTGTCTATATCCAAAATAGATGTCCTCATTCTCATCTTGATAACAAAACTCTTGAAGAAGCCTTTACTGGCATAAAACCTGACATTAGTCATTTTAGGATTTTTGGCTGTCCTGTCTATATTCATGTGTGAGCCAAAGGAAATTCACCTAATGGTTGTGAAACATATTTTGAGATATCTTCAAGGCACTATTGGATATGGTCTTCTTTACAAAAATGACCAACTAGATCTACATGGGTACTTTGATTCATATTGGGTTGGAAGTGTAACCGATCGAAAAAGCACATTAGGATGTTGCTTCAGTTTAGGATCGGCTATGATCTCTTGGATTTGCAGAAAACAGTCTTCAGTTGCACAGAGCTCAACAGAAGCTGAATACATTGCAGCCTCTATGGGAGCAAGAGAAGCAGTTTGGCTTCGTAAATTGCTTGTGGGACTCTTTGGTGAGCCCTTGAATCCTACAATTATTCATTGTGATAATCAAAGTTGCATCAAACTCTTTGTAAATCCTGTCTTCCATGATAGATCTAAGCACATTGAGATCCCCTATCATTATGTAAGAGATATGGTAGAAAGGAAAGTGATCCAGTTGGAGTATGTTAGTACAAATGATCAAACTGCAGACATTCTCACCAAGCCTCTCTCCTGAATCAAGGTAGAGCACTTCAAGAAGAAACTTGGTATGGTTGAAATGTAATTTGATATTTATGTCTGAAATTCAAATTGTTTATAAATTGTACTAATATATAAAGATGTTTAATGTGTAAACTCTTTTGTCATGTGTGTGACTCCATGACCTTATGGGCCTACTCCCCCTATGTACATTATTGAAAGGTGACGATCTTTCTAATAATGAACACTTGTATTTGACATTGTAAAGTGACGACTCTACAATGATGAGTTGAACTATCATGATAGATATCATGTGTCTTGATATCTGTGGACATGTCATATCTGTGGACATAGTATCTCTTGGACACTTTTGATGAATATCATGGGACTTGATATCATTTGAAGATCATTGTGATCCTTAAGAGATAATCATGGTGGATAATTATATATCCGTGGATATGCCATGAATTATGGTAGACATCATGTGAGTTGATGTCAGTGCACATACCATAATGAAGATGTGTTATGAAGAATGTCATGTGACTTGACAATATTGAGAAAACATATCATATCTTTGATATCACGTGTGAAGGTGATATCTCCACTTATTTGATTTGAAATATCTTCCCTAGCTAAGAGGGAGTGTTAATGGGATATAGCTTCGGTCAGATATAAATGATGATTGCTAAATAGCATCATCATCATTTATATGTGATCGAATTTAATCCTTAAACATATTTCTGGAAAATAAGTAAAACGAATTTATAAGCATGCATAAATTCGAAATAATTAAAATGATGATCAAATTCTGCATTGAATAAAATCGGAACTCATATAATATATATCCGCCATGTGTGTGAGGGCATATGTATTAAGTTTGTTAAACCGAGTGTTAGTCGGTTGTCTTTGAGACCTGCGCGCCCAAAGGGACACATCCCATGAGCGGACGTGTCTCCACTTGTGGAGACACGTCCTCTCATGAGACGCGTCTCCAAAGGTATTTAACATTGTTCCATCATTGATATGCAAACATCGAAATTATTAATGTTCTGCAATCAGCACATTCAGCATTAGTGAAAATAAATCTGACTTAGAATTTTAAGTAGAATTCTTACACTTAGAATTTCCTTAGTTTTTAGGCTCCTAGTCTGATTGAGATTTGTTTACGTTTACAAGTCATCTGCACTAGCTAAGGTTTCTGCACTCCTCCATCTTGGCATCCTGGCATCCTGTCATAACTGCTCAACTGGATCAGCAAGTAGCCTGTAAAGGCCACCATCTTGAACTCTTATGACCAAACTTGACCAGGGTTAGGGTTGTATTTTCTAATGATGACTTGCTAACTATCAAACTCAGTGATACACTATAAATCTGTCACGCAAGAAACTAAAAGAAGACACTTCATTAAATCAAGAACACACAAGACATCATCTAGCTTAAGAACATCACCTAGAGGCATGTGGAACGAGACAAAGCCTTATATGGTAATTGGACAAGTGGCATCATTGCCCAACTCCACCTGTACACCATCCTCATGTTTTTTGAAGTTTTGAACCTTGTTGAACACCTTCTTGTTGAAGGTCACGTGTTTGGATGCTCCACTATCCACATACCATCCTACACCATACACAATGTTAGTAGATAGCCATGACATCATGTAAAAAGTTGTCTCAAGTCTAAATGTGTAATGTCCCTCTCCCGATTTGTCCTAGAATTTGCCTACTGAACACCAATTGCAGCAACTAGGGTTAGGATTCACCTTACCAATTAAAGTATCTCTTCAATAATGCAATCTTGGGTTTGAATCTTGCAAACACCATATGAACAATACACACACACACACACACACAATGTTAGTAGATAGCCATCTTGGGTTTGAATCTTGCAATCTTGGGTTTTTGAAGTTTTGAAGCTTGTTGAACACCTTCTTGTTGAAGGTCACGTGTTTGGATGCTGCACTATCCACATACCATCCTACACCATATACAATGTTAGTAGATAGCCATGACATAATGTAAAAAGTTGTCTCAAGTCTAAATGTGTAATGTCCCTCTCTCGATTTGTCCTAGAATTTGCCTACTGAACACCAATTGCAGCAACTAGGGTTAGGATTCACCTTACCAATTAAAATATCTCTTCAATAATGCAATCTTGGGTTTGAATCTTGCAAACACCATATGAACAATACACACACACACACACACACACAAAGTTACCAGGTCCTTCTATTTACCCCTCCGTACCCGAGAAAATATAGTTCTGGTTCTCTGTGGGTTCAGCCAGGGTTCCTCCTTGGGCCCTCGGGTTCTTTGTGGGTCCTTCATAGAAGGACCCACAGAGAACCTAGGGCCCCAGGGAGGAACTCTAGCCAAACCCACAGCGAATGGGTTTTACACCATTGAGCTTTTTCTCTAACTGATATTTTTATCTATTAAAAGGGTAGTTTGGAGATTATGTTATTGTTGAAGAACCTTGAGATTATTATGCTTTGTATACCATTACGAAGTGCATTTTAAGAGCATCAATATATAAGAAGACTACGCTTATTGTAAGGTATCATGTGAGTCTAGTAAGCTACTTGTAAAGTGATTGTGTGAAACTTTAGACCATTATAAAAATTTGGGAATAAATGGAATCAGTTACATTGTCAGTAGACAAGGGTTACACTATTGGATTTCAAGAGTTCTTCAATCGCAGATAATATGCACACATTTGAATGACATATAGCAATATATCATCTTATTCAATTTTCCAATACCCTATTGTGGAAGTGGAGCCTGTAGGTTAATGTCAGAATCAGTCCGTATAGTCCTTAAGCTGATTGAGGAGATTTATATGGGAATGAAAACCATAAATGCCCTATTTAAGAGAGTATTTCTCCTAAATAAATGCCCCATGTTTAATAGTTTATCATTTATGTTTGATGAATATCATGTTCTTATAATTAAATTTATAATTTTGAACATGCTTATGACATTATGTTTATAATTTATAAATTATATATATAAAATAAAAATAAATAAATAAATAAATAAATAAATAAATAAATAAATACTCCCGTACCTGTATTTGAACCTGTACTAGAACTGGCAACTTAGTATATATATATATTATATAATACATAGTTTGCAGACTCTCGGGAGTCGAGTCCAGGAGAGTCCTGGGTCGGGGACTCCCAGTCGAGCTAGGACTTCGGGAGTCTGACCGAGGACTCTCTAGCGGTTGAGTCATAAAATGGGTTAAAACCCATGTTTCTTTTTTCATTTTAGATTCTCACGAGGTCTTGAGGTGGGACTCAAGAGTCCTGACCCAGGACTCTCTTGCGCGGCTGAGTCATAAAATGGGTTAAAACCCATGTTTCTTTTTATTTATTTTTTCATTTTTAGACTTTCAATTGTGAAAAACAGGTTTGCAAATTGATTTGGGGTTGATTGAAGCAACGAGAACGAACTGAGAAGATCAAAATAGAGCCAGGTAAGTGATCTAACAATTCTTTTTGTTTGTTTTCTTCAATTTCTTGCATTCAAAATAAAAAATATAAAGAAAAGTAAGGGGAAATGCTGCCAATTCTTTTTCTATTTTCCTTAATAGCCTAATTCTTATTGTTTCTACTTTTAGTTTGGTTTTGCATTCTTTTTCTTTTGCAAATGTTTGAAACTTTGAATCATGTTTATTTGTTGATTTTTTAGCAAACCCTAGCTAATTTTTTTTTCCATGTTGAACTTGAAACAGTAATGTCGTCTTCAAATCCAAAGGGATTGAAAAAAAATCCTGCATGGAAGTATGGAATTCCAGGAGATAAAAAAGGTGAAGTGACATGTAGTGAATGCCATAAATGGATGATTGGAGGAATAAACAGATTAAAATACCACCTTGCTAGAATACCTAGGCAAAATGTGGAGGGATGCAAGAAGACTACTCCTGAGATTATTAGAGAGATGAAGGCCCTTCTTGCTAAATATGAGCTTAAAAAAGAGGAAAAACAAAAAACAAAGGATGCCCTAGCAGCAGCGATGAGTGGATCCCAATCCCATTCTACACCATCTATGCCCCATGGTGCTGCAAGTCCAAGCTTCCGTGCTCCACATTCATCTTTTGGTGAGAGTCCTGATGGTTCATTTTCTACTGCTAGTGCTAGTCAGGGTCCTTCATCAGGACCAAATTATTTTATTCCACGTAATGTTCCAGCCTTCCAGGAGCACAACCTTCACTTGAAGGTACCGGTTGGAATAAGGAAAAGCATCAAGAAGCTAGGATGGCTGTTGCAAACTTTTGGTACTACAATAATCTACCTTTCAATGTCGCAAACAACCCATATTGGGAAGGTTTGGTGAACGGCCTTACAGTTGCAGGAAAGGGGTTTAAGACCCCATCATCTAGAGATTTGAGTGGGCCATTGCTAGAGGAAGTTGTAAAGAATACACGGCTTGTGGTTGATGAGCAAAATAAATTTTGGCGAAGAAAAGGTTGCAGCATTTTATCTGATGGGTGGACAGATGGACGAAATAGAACTCTCTTTAACTTTTTAGTGGCCTCTAATGGTGGATTGGTGTTTCTAAAATCAATAGATGCCTCCCATGAAGTTAAAAATGCTGAGACTTTATGCAATCTATTAGATGGGGTGGTCCAGGAGGTTGGAGTTGATAGTGTTGTCCAAATCATCACGGACAACGCAGCTGCATATGTAGCTGCAGGTAGACTACTTATGGAGAGGTATCCCACAATTGCATGGTCTCCGTGTGCTGCACATTGCTTAGACCTATTGCTAGAGGACATTGGGAAGATTTCATGGGTCAAAAGAGTGGTTGAAGATGCAAAAAGTGTTACAAAATTTATCTACAACCATACTTGGGTGCTTTCTTTGATGAGGAAATTCACAAATGGCAAGGACCTTGTGCGACCTGGAGTGACACGATTTGCTAGCCACTTCCTCACATTGCAAAGCATTCTTGGTGCCATTGGTCATCTCAAGCAAATGTTCGTGTCCGATGCTTGGAAGGAGTCCTCATTTTCCAATAGACCTGAAGGGGAGAGGATTGTTGCCATAGTTTTTGATGAGACATTCATCAAAAATGGAGAGGAGTTGATGGGGGTAAGTAGCAATCACACAAAAAAAAAATTATACATGATAATCTATTGGCTGTTTTTATTTTTTGAGGGGTTAATTTTGTTATAATTTAACATTTGTTTTCATTTTTTTAGGTGACAGAACCTTTGATGAGGGTTCTACGTATGGTGGATGGAGATGGCATGCCAATGGGTTTCATCTATGAGGCCATGGATAGGGCCAAAGAGGCCATATCACGTTACTATGGCGGCAACAAAAGGAAATATGAAATCATATGGCGCATCATTGATCAGAGATGGACACACCAACTCCACCAGCCGATTCATGCCTTTGCCTACTTCTTGAATCCGAAGTTCTACTTCTCGGACACATTTAAGGCGGATGAGGAGGTCATGGAAGGTCTTGTCATGTGCATTGATAGGATGGTGCCTGATCGTGAGCTGAGAGATAAAGTGCTTGATGAGTTGGAGGTGAGATTTGTTGCATCTTATTTATGAATTTGCAATGTTGAGCCTTGACTATCTATGAATTTTCTATATTTGATTTACTTTTTCTTTTATCTATTCAAGGTCTACAAGGGTGCAGAGGGGAGACTCTTTTCCTCCCAGCAAGCAATTGAAAGGAGAGGAAAACAACAACCAGGTAAAAAATGAAATTAGAAACTTCATTCCTACATATAGATTGTTTACTTTATTTTTATTTCTTAATACTTATATTTTTTAAACATGTTTTTGTAGATCTATGGTGGGAGAACTATGGTGCTAGCACACCAAATCTTCAAAAGCTAGCCATACGTGTCTTGTCACAGCCATGCAGTGCTTCTGGGTGTGAACGCAATTGGAGTTTATTTGAGAACATTCACACAAAGAAGAGGAACAGGTTGACTCAACAACGCCTAAATGATTTAGTTTTTGTTCGGTACAACCTTCGCCTTCGAACTAGTAAGGTGGAGGGTGTTTCACATGAGTCCATTGACTTGGATGACATTGATCCATATGGTGAATGAACTATTGATGAACAAAATGATGAGGCTGATGTCTTCCTTATTGATGAGGATCTTGCTGAATTTGAGAGAGCAGCAGCAGAAGAAGAAGCAGCAAGATTGGATGCCATGGAGGACGACGAAGACACATTTGAATATCATGTTTCCCCTATTCGATCTCCTAGTCCTTGTTCGGATACTATAGCACGGGCACCTTCTAGTTCTAGTCCTCCAAAATTGAGTACCATTGGGAGGGGAAAGAGGAAGATGTAGATTACATGTGGTTGTTAATGTTTTCCTCTTTTTGACATGATTATATGTAAACATTTATAAACTTATGATGCTGTTATACATTGAAACTATGAGTATTTGATGACTATGAATGATGAAATTTCAATTATTGAGTGTTTGATGATCATATGACGTGTAATCTTTGAATTATGAGTGTTTGATAATCAAATTAGGCTCTTATGTTCTCTAAATGCATTAATTTGTTCTTGTTTTTTTGTAAAACTATGGTTTTTTTTTTTACTGAGTCCTAGCCGAGTCTTTTCCCGAGTCCGTGCCGAGTCCCGAGTCCGAGTCATATTTTTGAGCTGCCGAGTCCGCGGCAAGTCCAAGTTTGCAAACTATGATATAATATATATGCTTATGAGAGTTAGACAATTACATCACATCCATAGATTATCAACAATGTAAACATATTAGGATTTTGGGAGAAGGGACATGATGGGTCCGCCTGAAGCCATATACCAAGCCTAAGAGGGTGTATACCACAGCCCTACCCCTTGGTGACTTGTATCTGCTTTCCCCATCAGTGTCCCAACCCCTTGAAGACACTTGTCACTTCATGGAGTTGGGCAGGGGCCATAAGTGGGTAACTTGGCTCTCTATGTAAATGCCCTCTAGTTGGCTACCTACTAGCCTCGTTTATCCCTTTTGTTTACACCCTAGGCCTTTCCTACAAGGTGGGTTCCAAACAATCAAGCATATCTTTTATTCTATCATAAGAAATCACACATTAAATATTCTTTTATTATGCATGGCAATATTTATACAGATGTAAGATAATGAATGGCAGAATTTAGAAATACACCTGAATACATGATATATCTGATACTAGCAATCTGCGGTGATGAACTGAACTGATTCCCTTTTGTTTCCTGGTCTGTATGTTTTCTCTTCTTAATCGATGATTTTTATATTCAGAAGATATTGCTTAATGAGAACAAATAGGTTAGTTCAAAGAATGATTACTGATAAGGATTTCGTACATAATATATATATATATATATATATATATATATATATATTTCCATCTTCCAATAATCAATAATCACTTTATATGAGTTTATATATATTTAGGTATATTTATATATTTATAATTAATTCTATTCAACTTACTTCCCTTATTGATTTACCGTTTGTCTTCATTTATCTCCTCTTGAGCCAACCTCTTCCCATATATTTCTTCCTCTAATTCTGAGTATATCATACGAATGTATCTGCTGTTATATTCCCAAAATTCCTTCTTTGGTCGGCTGCAATCTGTTCTTATTCCATTCCATTGCCTTTCTGAGTGCAGATTCCTCTTATTTTCAATGCTATTTTCCTTTCTTTTATTTCTTCCTGCTTCCATGAAGAGAGGCATCTCTTTGAATAGAAACAGCCCTTTGAAAGGGCACGACTCATTGCTGATCGCTGCTTTTAATTTTATTCTCCTTCAAACAGCATGATCGCTGCTCTTTCCAAACTAATTGATCACTTTAAAGTTAAAAGGTAACTATATTTAATTCCATCGCTGCTTTTATTTGCTGACTTAAGTCCATCACTGCATATACTATTAGTTACGGTTTATATCATTTAGTCTGCTGCCTTTAACATGGGATCAATACCTAATTTTGTATTATGTTAATTCCTTTGTATATTATATACATTGTTTTATATTTACACATTTAATGTATTATATGTTTCTTGTTTAATATATATGTATATTTCAATATTTACAATTATAATAATACTTAGTATGTTAATATTTCTGTTTATATTTTGATAATTGCAATTATAATATTATCTTATGATAATTATAATTATAATAATATTAAATTTCTAATATTTCTTCATATATTTTTAATATGTATTTTGTTATTTATTTTATTTATTTACTTGTATTTCCATGCTTTCTATCATAGTGTTACAATTTTCGGGTCATGACAAAATGTTAACTCATTTGCTCTAGCTAAAGTTTTTGCGCTCCTTGCAAACTCTTGTTGCTATTTTTGCTTGGCGTTCTTCCTCTTAGGACATTGCGATGCATAGTGGTCCATCTTGTGGCACTTGAAACACTTCGCATGACTCAAGTCTTTCTTCCCTTGGTTTGAAGAATCTAATCTTTCTGCCTTGCCCTATTGACTGTTGTCATATCCTTTCTTACCATCTTTCCTTATCTTCCCAATGAGGGCCAGGTTTTGATTCTCTTCTACTCTAGCTGAAATAGTTTGCAGTTTGGTCACCTCTTGGATATAATCATCTCAAAGCTTCTCAAAAGTGGGAAGCTTCTCATACCTGTAGAAACCCTGAACTAAAAGATCCTGAGATGGAGAGAATTCATTTATAGCTATGGGCACCAACTCATCATCCTCCACTAGCTTCTCACAAGTGTAGAAACCCCAAGCAAACATATCGCAAGATGGAGAGAACTCATTTATAGCTATCGGCACCAACTCATCATCCTACACTTTTACCCCTATGGTAGCGAGCTGATCTCAAAGCTCAATGATCTTCATAAAGTAATGGGCCATTGTGTCAATATGGCTGATGTGTGCGGTAGTAAGTTTGTTCTTTAGCAGTATCTTGCAGGAAATGTTCACACTTTGATATGGAGTCATTAAGGTATTGTACATCTCCTTCACTATCTTCTTCTTTGTGATGTGAGGGAACAAATTGTCCATTGAATAAGATGATTTTCTTTGCCTAGGTTGACTTTTTGTTATGTTTGGCCAATTGAATAGGGTTGGTAACAACTATAACCTAATTCTTCACAAAACTCCAAAGGTCATCCTCCTTTTGTAGTATCTGCAAGCTATGTTATTGGAAGTGCCCTCTAGATGGTCGCATTCTTTGAGACTGATACTGGTTATACTTGCAGCTCCTAGAATATGCTGAAAACCTAAGTTGCCAAATAGGCTCATATACAGGCTGATATCTGGCACAAAACATCCCAGAATCGGATCCCTCAAGGGAAACTTTATTATAAATCTTCATTAAAGTGAGAAGGAAAGTCTAAGTGAAAAATGACACTTTATTGGTGTCAAACCCAGTCCAAAGTCCTGACAAAAGTGGCAAATTGAGTCTAAAACTGTGCTAAGGATGGCCGAGACAAGCAATCTCCAACAAAGAAGGAACTTAAGTCAAAATTACATACATATCTGTTTAGTGGCGTAGCCAGGGGAAAAACACGACAACAGTGGTAGTATTATAAGAAAAGCACAACCAACAATTTAAGTGAAAAGAGTAGTGTTGCACTTTTTAGGTGGCATAACCAGTCCATTAGCATGACTTAAGTGGTCAAGTGGGAGCAAAAGTGTGACAAGGCATGAACAACTTTAAGTTTAAGTATGAAAGTCAATTTTATAGTGGTTGAGTTCGGAAAAATGCATGACTTAAGTGGCAAATGACTTAAGAAAAAAAATGTGATTGGCATGTAAAGTGAAGGGAGACAAGGAAATCACATTTTTTAAGTGGGAAGGCCACAAAGAAAACGTGACAAGCAAGTTAAGTTAAAGTTTAACGAAAAAATCACACTTTTATTTATTTTTTTGCTCAGAAAAAAAATAAAAAAATAAAAAAAATCACACTTTTGGCATGGTTATACCACTCTAAAGGCATGATTTTAGTTGGGAATGATGGTTAGAAAATGTGAGTTAAAACACTCAAGTCAGGTTGTGTGCTTTCTCATTGGCAATGCCACTCTAAAAGGGTGAAAATTTTGGCGATGGCAAAAAATGTGACCAACTGAAAACAAGTCTTGAAACATAACTTAGAATTGCATATTCTTAGTAGCAATGGAAACCTTGAGCTGTGACCATAGTGACTATGAAGGCAAAAAAGCATGACATCAGTAAATTTCACACATTTCATATGATGATGTCACTAAAAGGCATTGTAGTTGTTATACTTATGATGGCAGAAAAGCACAATATCATTAAATCTTGCACATTTCATATGCCAATGCCACTAAAGAACGGTGTGTAAGGTGCCTATGATGGCAGAAAAATGCAACTAGGTGATTAAGTCATTGAAAATAGCATCAGCACCAAAGTTGAATGATTTGAAAGCAAAAAAGTGACTAATAATGAACAACCCTTGACCTAGGCAACTTGATCAAGGGGAAAGTTAGTGTTTAAACCAACAAAGCAGCACATCTCAGTCATCCATTGATTTAAATAGCCAGATTAAAGAAAGAAAATGAAACTTAAAGTAAAGGAAAGCTCTTTTCCAAGCTATTTGAAGTGTTTATTGCTTCCTTTTAGAAGGATAAGGATAGAGTTCATTTAAAAGCAGCTTTAAGCATAATTATATTATTATTTTTCTCTAGAAGCTTCTCTTCAAGAACTTATGACTAAGTGCCTTAAGCATATTGAATGTAATGGGAGTTTATTTTCTGTTTATGCTCAGATGTTTTCAATGTGATACCCCAAGTTTCCGAGATGGGGATGGTGGGACAAGTCCCCAAGTTCCCGATTTTTGAGGCCAAATTTGGGGACGGCGGGGGGACGGCTATATAAAATATAGGTAAAATTTAAAATATATAGGGAAATTTTAAATATTCATATGAAAACAATTACCAACCAATCATTACACAACCTTTGAGATTCTAATAAGCACGTAATATTCCCCAAGTTCCCGATTTTTGAGGCCAAATTTGGGGACGGTGGGGGGACGGCTATATAAAATATAGGTAAAATTAAAAATATATAGGGAAATTTTAAATATTCATATGAAAACAATTACCAACCAAGCATTACACAACCTTTGAGATTCTGATAAGCACGTAATATGGTTAGAAAGTCTGGTCATCCTGTTTGGAGGAATAGTCAAATTCAGCAATATGATGGAGATACAAGCAAGAAAGAGAAAACACAAACAACAGTGGGAATGTGTGTGGGTGTGTGGTTGCGATTGTGTGTGTAAAGAATAATAATTAATAAGCATTACCAATCAAGTTGTCTAGATAGGATCAAGTTTTGCCATGAAGGTGATTAGATGATAAGCAATATTATTATTGTTAGCCCCATGGTTGCCGTTGCATCAAAAGGTCGACCTGTTAATGTCCGATACAAACACTAGAGTTAACGGATCCACGGGAGGCGGTTAGTCCATGTCACAAATCCTGGGGGGAGCGCTGACCGTTTGCCAACAATCTCCCCCTTAGCGCAAGCCAAGGGGATTCAAACCCGACACCTTTGGCTCTGATACCAATTGTTGGCCCCACGGTTGCAGTTGCACCATAAGGTCGACCTGTTAATGCCCAATACAAATGCTAGAGTTAACGGATCCATGGGAGGCGGTTAGTCCATGTCAGAAATCCCGAGGGGAGCGCTGACCATTTGCCAACAATTATATCATTATCCTAAGACTTTTCTCAGGTACCCTACCACTCACAAGTTTGATTTATCTTGCTAGGAAAAAAACAGGGTCAACAAACACAACAAACACTAGGTTAAAGCTTTTGAGCTTTGGAAAAATTTAAGTAGACACTTAACAAGTTTGGGAAATTGACACATTCATCATGTCTCTCAAAACTAAGCAACATACCTGGAAAAGGCCTCATTTCACTCATTCTTTGAAGTAGAAGAGTTTCCAAGCATATAAGATTTGCTCAAGCAGACCAGTTTGATTCGAATTAGACATGGTTTGAAGAGTTGAAATTTAATATTGCCTCCTCCCAGCATTTGAAAATAATTAAAAAGGAATTTTTCGTGAGTTTTCATTTGAAGTAGAGCTTGAGACAGTGAGTAAGTGCAGGTGCACTTGCACATAAGTTTTTGAAGGAGGTTTAAGGAAGGGTGTTGTTTGGGAAAGGGTTTTTTTTTCTCATAAAATCCTATATCGTTAAAACCCAAACCAAAAGAAATGGTCAAGAACAAGGCTGTGCATGATGTTTTTTCACAACCCTTAGTGCAGGAAGGGTTTCTTTTCTCTAATAAATTTTATCAAACATCATTTTGAATACCCTCTTAGCCATAATTCTGGAAACAAACCCACAAGGGCAACAATAGCACAGACATGAACTAAATCTCCTGTTAATTGAAGACTGCAATTCTGTTGTTATACATCAGAATTTATCTGATCTGGAACTCTTGTTATCACATAGTTTGTGAATCCAATATTTAACTGAAGACAACTGATATATGAAGTCTGTTATGATCCTAATCTAAATCTATTTATTTAATAAAAAAACAAACAGAATAAATTAGAGAACTGAAATCTGAATTTCCATCTTTGAAGACTAAAATTATTTTTTTAATTTAAATTGCTGTTGACACGTGGGGGATGGCTGACCGTCCCTGGAACTCTTGTTATCACATAGTTTGTGAATCCAATATTTAACTGAAGACAACTGATATATGAAGTCTGTTATGATCCTAATCTAAATCTATTTATTTAATAAAAAAACAAACAGAATAAATTAGAGAACTGAAATCTGAATTTCCATCTTTGAAGACTAAAATTATTTTTTTAATTTAAATTGCTGTTGACACGTGGGGGATGGCTGGCTGTCCCAGCCATCCCCCTTTTTTCTCCCACCCGTCCCCCCGTTTCTGAACCGTTTCCTGCTTATTTTCAAAAAAAGGAAACTTGGGGGGACCGTCCCCCAGCCGTGCCCTTGTACCCAGGATGTCCTGGGGACAGGGATGGGTCATTTCGGACAGGGGACGCGTCCCTGGGTTTCCCTGGTTTTCAGTCAATTTGAAGAGTTAGATTTTTGTGTTGTAGGCGTGAGAATTTTTCAAGTTATCAATAAAGAAGATCGTGTATAAGTTTGTGTGGCATCCATTTTCTATGCCTTGGAGTAGCTTTGTATACTTCTGGGTCATTGTTCCTTTTCAATCTCATTCTTTGTTCATTGCTGTCAATGATGTTGTTTCCTTTGATTCAAATCCAATTATTATGTTAATACGAATTTGTTGATCTCTGCTTTTCAGTAGATAGTATTATTGTTTGGTTGCGTAAGTAGAAAAACCCATGGTGAGATAAGTACTTTTAGTCTTGTGGTACAGTGGTACAACCTCCAAGATCCAAAAGTAAGTCTAGATTGTTTTCAAGCATTTTAATTTCATGCAAACCCCCAGAAATTTATTTGTAGTGTGCATAAGTAGCAGTCTAGTTTATTTGTTTTAGATTTCAGGAATAGATCAAATCAGGGAGCTTCCCTTGATAGCTTAAAGAGAGGATTTTCACACTCCCTATTTTGTTTTGTGTTGTCATGAACACGACAAATCAAAACACCAACAAACTTATAGTCCCAAGAAAACCTCAAAAGTTTCTTTGACTTTGAATAAAATGAATAATGCTCTATTCTTTGAAGAAGAGGGAAGTTTCTTTTGGGAGCCAACAAACTTATCATATGGAAACTGCCACAGCACCACATTTTTGGATGGAATAAGAAGCACCACTTGCAAGAAATTGAAGCGTCAAAAGGTAACAGGGATGGAAAATCAGTTTGGATACCATGTCAAGTTGAAGTACACATAAAAAAAATGAAAAAGGATAAGAGAGAAACATACAAACATGTAAAATAAGCATTCCAAGTGGAAGACTCCTGTCATGCCCTGCAATAATTCACAAATCCACTGCAGCAATAATTGCTGACCAAAGAGCCCCTGCAGCCAATCTTAGACTCATAATAAGCGCTGATCAAGGAGATAAGGAAAGAAGCAACCAAGATGGGAAGTGACAACTCTTCAAAGGGATCCGATAAGAATTAGTTAAGGGAAAGCACCGACCCATTAGGAAATAAATAAGTAATAATTAAAAGAAAGGAGGCAGTTGTTGGTAAGTAATAATAAAATGAAAGGAGGCAGCGGTTGGTTGGGAGGGGTGTGTCTCTTGTTAAATGAATGGATGTGACTCTCCCCACCATGGAAGATATAAAAGGGGAAACAAATGAGTGGGGAGAGGCATCAAGGAGGATGAATTAAGCAGATGGAAGAAGATCGGATATTATATGAAGAATCTGCATTCAGAAAAACAGCAGCCATTTGATTTAATAAGTGATTGGTATGCAACATGATTGAGTATATTTTTTAATATATAATCTCTTATGTATCTTTAATCTAGTTACTAATGGGAACTGCTAATCTATTTAGACTCTTATAGTTATTGATTTAATCTATTTGTTTCCCTACAAGCAATTGTGCATGGATTAGCAAGGAAACACGATTGGGAGAGGCAGCAGACCAGTTCCCACAATATAAGTAGGCCACCCCATGTTGGATGGACGGGAGTTCCTACCACTTGTGGGCCAAGGGGTGTTATGCCACGCTCTTGGGCTTAATTGTGATGAACAGTCTCTAGGCAACCTATCGTGTTTTCCTCTCCAATCCCTGCTATGGTTGGTTATTGGAAGTGAAACTATAGATTAGATCCAATTAGGTGATGTTATTTATCTTAATTATTCATTTATGCTTAAGTTCAATAACTTTTATATGATTTAATTTAGAATACTATTTGTAAAACAAATTATATTGTTGGAATTGTTACTTTTGGGCAAAATCAGGTATATCCCCAAAAGGGGACATTACAACTCCATAAGTATGCACAATTACATGTATGGATGGTCTCTTGAGCTATAATTATCTCATCTTGAATTTCACATTTTGTAAAATATCAGTTTGAGTTTCTGAAGTAATTTGATGCAAAATGAGCTATAGACAACAGATTATAAATTTTATTAATAGTCTTATAGGATATCTTACAAAGTGAGATTTATAGAAAGTGTTTTGATGGTTCCACTGACAATTATTCGGGACAAAATATGATATGCGTGGAGTTCATATCTATAACAGAATTTTGATATCATCATGATGGATTTACCATATCTATTAAGTCCTTGAGTAAATGCCTGTACTTCTGATAGAGTTTTCTGGGAACCCATCTTGACCTGGAGATTTGTCAGGCTGTAGGGAGAAATTAAGCTATAAACTGAGACTCTGTTGTTGGCACCCTTATATTTTATCATGAGGGTGTTCTACTAAAATAAGAGGTCTGACAAAGTAGTAGTGCTGGGATTATTCACTGTCTTTGATTTGGCCAGAAGTTCCCACAAATGAATGTTTTATATTGCTCAATGCTAACTATAGCTGATGCATCTTCAGTCCAGTGTTGTCTGATTACATTGATTTTGTTTTGCAGTTAATTGTGTTTCTTTGCTATGTTGGTTTGTCTGGAAATATTATGTTCTTTACATTTTATCCTGACCATTTTGGACCTTTTCCTCCTGTATGCTTCTACCACAAGATGGCTTTTAAGTGGGCTATCACATTTCCCTCTACAGATTTCTCTCTTCTGCTGGCAATTTGTATTGTATTCTATTTTTGAGAATTAACTTGGACAATTGTTATGGTGATGCAGCATATGGTTTTTAATAAGTTGAAATGAGTGGTAATGAAGAATTATAACACAGTTCCTCATACTCCATCGCCTTTTCTGAGGCTTTCTGCTCCAATAATTATAAAATTAGTCTGGATTCTGCTAATCACAGCCTCATGACTAGATGCTAATTGATAGTTTTCATTCCTGTATGCATAAACATGACTAAATAATATTGGTTTTAATGGATTTGGTACATTTTCATGAAGAACTTAGATTGTGTGTTCTAAGTCTTTCTAGTAGGACTTCTGTAGCGGTTGCTTCAACTGCAATTTTGTGGATTTTCTATTTTGATTGTATAAGTTATACAGAATGAACATATCAAAATATAGATAGTACTGTAAGTAACATTCTAGAGGAGTGAATTAGGCATAACTAGGGTAACATAAACTGTCCATGCTATTCTGGGCAGGTACATGTTGTTGATGGCACAAGCCAACAACCTGAATATGAGTTTGATGCTGTCCGTCTGGAACTTGATCTGTTTAGCCCAGAGCTTGCATATAAGCCATATGTAGTTGCCTATAACAAGATGGATATTCCAGAAGCAGCTGAGCATTGGAATTTTTTTAAGAAAAATATGCAACAGCGGGGGATTCATCCATTGTGCATGAGTGCAGCAACAACAAGTGGTACCATGGAGGTGGTTTATGCAGCATACAAACTGCTAAAAAAACAGGCAGCATCAATTGGCAACACTCAGGGTTAGTTTCTTTCTTGTGCATGACCTTGTTAATTCCAATCTCTTCATATTTTACTTTTTTAGACTAATGGCTTCATCATTTATGAAACATACTTAAGTAGAACAAAAATTGTGTGCTCTTTTATTACTTTATATAATCAGCAAAACATCATATTTATTTTTCGAGTCTATCTTCATCCTTAATAAATTTAACACACTTTATTTATTTTTCAGTATGTCCCCAACAGAGAGCCTGTAGAAATAGCTGTGTCTTATACTTGTTTGGCAGGCACTTTCACTGGTCCACCTTGCAATCTGAAGCTATTCTCAATTGTATCTTTGTCAATGTAGATGATATGGTCCATTTTTGGTCTTGGAGTGCTAGTGTTTTCAAATATATCCAGGTCATTCCTTAAAAAATGGACCACATTAACATAGTAATTAACCCTCTATATCAGTATGGGTCTGTGGTTTGGGGCCCTAATTTGGTTTGTTTCATTGGGCTCGTATAGAAATGGTCCAAACTTTCTTGCCTCAACATATGATTCATGGCTAACGGACAGTGTTTCAGTGCATTTACCAAGCACAGTTTGTTCCCCAATCATTTTGCCTTAGTGCATCTTTTGGCTTTCATTGTATATCTATTGACTTGGATCCTTGATTGGCTTAAGGTCGTGAGAGATACATCTACTTGGCACTTTGTTTTTCAGATTGTATTGTCTCGTTGGGCCTCACTAGTTGTTGACATTGTTAGTATTTGGAGATCAGTTTGCTTCTTCGATCTCTTAACATCTCTACTAATTGGCATCCTCCACATGGGTATTCCTTAGATCATAGGTGTCTTTCTTCACCTCTTTTTCTCCTTGTTTTAGGTCAGCATTATTACTAGATAGGGTATTTACTTGCAATACATTCAGGTTGCTTGGACTTCTCCAAAGTTGCTCAACCCTTGTTGGCTTTCCCTGTTGAATTTTTTAATGGGTTGGAGATGGCTTAATCATTCAACCTGGCCATCTCCAGCATTAGGGGTCACATGGCTTGAGGGTTCCTCTTGGCTGGCTGAAGGTCCACACTCATTGAATGTGTTGAGACCAAAAATCATATATTATGAGGCGGCAGGACTTGCCATCTTTTTTCCTCCACAAAGTATTTAGTTACTTTTCATAACATAGAATCTTTTTCCCCTAGTTCTCCTTTCTAATTGATAGTAATATGCACGTCCTATTGTGCTATTTTGGTCATCTGTGAAAATTGCTATAATTTTGTTTATTTTTACTCATAGAGGGTTATTAATCCTTAATAAGTTGCAATGCTGAGATTAAACTATCATTTGACAGAATGAGATGAACTAAATGAAAGAAGTGAAAAATCATTAGTTAAAAAATTCTGCATGTTTCCAACATGGGGGTATGGATCTTCAGAATATATTTTCTTTCCTATTTCCTTTACTATTATAGAATGAATTCATATTCAGGTTTTGTTTTTGTACAGATGCCTTATTCTTCTTTGGGTGCATCTGCAAAATTTGCTTCATCCTTAAGTACAGATCTTATAAAATTTTTATTCCTTCTAGCTCTTGATAAAACCGCGCTCTTGAAATTGAGAAATGAATAAAACACGTGTGAGCTAATCGTCATTGGATAGTCTTGCTTACAATTTGTTTTTATCATAAGACATGCCTGTATATTTCATTCTGAATGGTCTTTAAAATTAGTATTGATTATAAGCTAAGTTACCGGGTCCTCCTATTTACCCCTCCGTACCCGGCCAAATTCGTTGTGGGTTCTGGTTTGGTCCTGGTTCGCTGTGGGTTCAACCAAGGTTCCTCTCTGGGCCCCTGGTTTCTCTGTGGGTCCTTAGGACCCACAGAGAACCCAGGGGCCCAGGGAGGAACCGTGGTTGAACCCACAGAGAACCTGCGCATACCCTGTTACTTGCAAAGAGTTCAGTTTCAACTCAGGTACTAAGAACAACACAATAAGTTGATAGTGGTTCATATTACATTCACATATAGACCAAAAGCTTATCATACATCCCAATCAGAAGAATGTAAGGCAAGTTCTAATTATATCTTTGTAATAGTGAACATGGCTCACTATATAATGTTGGTCAACTATTAGTTCTAATGTTTGTCTATATGCTAATAATGAATGGCCGTGTCTTAATTTTTGGTTAGTTGAAGCATTCTGTTGGTTAACTTCCCCTATTTATGGTCGTGTCTATGACATTTTCAAAGAATTCTCTTTTGCTATTCTTTTTTATGTCATTGCTATTGTTGTCTCAAGTATACTAGCATATCAATTTTGTGGAGAGAAAGTCCAAGAGTTATATCTGTTACCAGGATTTCTTTAACTAACCTGTGTATGTTTCTGCATTCATCCTCTGATTCCCTATACTAAAATTTGGTAGTTTTGCTGCTGTAGATTTGGATCAGACAAACCAAAGGCTATTGACAATAGATATTTGAAGACCAACAAAAGCAGAGATACATGAGCCAGAGTGTAACCATAAGAGAGAAAAAATGAGTTTAGCTTTTTTGTGGGATATGGTGCATCAAACAAGAAGCAATTTCACCCAAGTTACCCACAATATCATCAACAAAACCTAGACTGAAGAACAAAAACAAGCATTAGATGATGAGGAAGAGCTTAAACCACCAATGGATTATGGTTTATGAGTCTATGACATCATGTTTATATATATATATATATACTCCCGTACCCGTACCCAAGAAAAAAAATTGCTGTACTGCTGTACCTGTACCCATACCCGTATCTAAACCCCTACTCGAAACAGTAACTTAGATTATACTTCAATCAATTTCAGTGACTGTTTTTGAGCATGGATTTAAATCTAAATTACCAATTACAAGTATATTATTATGTATATATGTCTTTTGACATGTTACAAAATTTTGTTATTATATTTTCTGTATTTTCACACAATTGATATTCTTAATGTTTGGGCATGGCAGGGATGCATGAATTATGTGGCTTAGATTTTGATCTCTTTCCTGCAAATGTTTTTTTCTTTTCAACCACCTGGTCTGCAGTCCGCCATACATTAACATTTTTTCTCAATCTCAGTTTTCTTGGTGATTGATTGAAATGTCTTCTATGGCAGATAATGAAGGTATCATCAATAACATTGCAGAAATGATTACAAAAAAACGAAGTGCTCCTCTTGAGGACTACGAAATTACCTATGATAATGAGAGCAAAACATGGTGTGTTGATGGAGCTGGTCTACAGCGGTTTACGCAAATGACTAATTGGGAGTAAGCCTTTGATATTCCTTTTAATGCTTATCTTTTTAGTGAGCTATGCATGCTGAAATTTCTCTTTGCAATCTCCAAGGGAAATGACCAATACAAAGTGGTTGGCTGTGTTGTTTGTTAGACTATTCATATAAACTTGACAGCACAAGTATAGATTCATTTTGTTTGGTTTGTGTGAATCAATGTGCATGGCTCTTCTTGCCATTTTTTTAAACACATTTCTGTTGTACCTTAGAAATCTATCACGGTTTCCCAAAATTTTGAATTCTGGAATTCCAGATTGCATGAACCTTCGTTATAACAAAAATTGGATTTTGGGAATATGTAGCCCATTACTTTAATAGAAGGAAAACAGTATATAGACAAAGAAATGTTAACCATTGAGATTAACTCATTGCTCCTTCTGAATGCAAAATTATGGTTTTGATGTTGTATTTAGCAATGATAAATCCATCGAGACAATTGAGTTCAAAGGTTTACTTCACAGATAAACTAAGATTTGCAAAACCTCAAATCTTTCTTCCACAAGAATAACAAAACCTTGATAAATATTTTATCACGATGGGATGAGACACCTGCTAATCTCTATGCAGTCATTATTATGGCTTTAAACTAGTAATGCTTCAACACTACTACCCTTTTAGTTGAATCAGAGTACTTTTAAAAAAGGCTGCTTCTTCTGCTACTAGATGTGTAGTTGTCGCAGTGTTATTTAGACTTGGGCAAGTAGTTGCCAATAACTTGTGAGCACTTGTCAGTAGAACAGGTCTGGAAAGTAACTCACCAAAAAACTTGCCAATAACTGGTAAGTTTGTGATAAAATCTTGGCAGGCATAAAAAAATCAGTCCTTCCATAAAAAACAGACAGATTAATCATTTTTAATCTATGCTACCCCAAGTTTCCAGGATGGGGACTGTAGGGGATGAGGGGATGAGTTTTGGGGATCGCAGGGGACGAGGGGACAAGTTTCGGGGATGACAGGGGATGAGTTTCGAGGACGGCAGGGGACCGGAAAGGGGATGGCTATATAAAAAATAGGGGAAATTTAAAATATATAGGTAAATTTTAAATATTCATATGATAACATTGATAAAGCATTCATCATATACTTTATAGATCCTTAATACATAACATTTGTGTTGAATTGAGAGTTCACATGAGAGTCAAACAAATTAGCAAATGTTGAAACTTAATTGCTTTCATAATTCATTGTCAATATGCATGTGATATTAAAAAATAGTATACAAGTTCCAACAAAATGCTCAAAGGCTGCAAGTTTCACTTTCAATTACAATATGAAAATCAAAATACAAGAAAAGAAAGTACACTGCTGCCCCTAATCTGCATCTCCCAACATTGCATCAAAATTGGAGTCCTCCTTTGAGTCATTGGCATTGCGAGGGTCTGCCTCATCCAATGGAATCGTAATCAATCCCTCTAGTGCCTCCTCTTCATCAACCTGGGCAGCGTCATCGGGATCAACAGGCCATGTAAAGCTGGAGTCTATCGATACTTTGGAGTCTAACAATCTTGAAAACAGAGAGCACTATGTGTGGCCACTAGCTTCTTCGCTCAACTAGAGGTAAGCTTATTCCTCCTGATGGAGTGGATAAAGCCGTATGTGGACTAATTCCTCTTTGCAATAGAGGAACTGACAATCAGTGAAAGGAGGTGGATGGCAAGCATCCTCAACTGTGATGTATCCTTCCTATGCCATGTCCATCATCCAATAGGGGTAGTTTGAGCTAATGTAGCTCTATCTATCTTCATCTCTGGTTTACTAAATGTTGGACTATGAAGATTTGTGAAGGAAAGCCATTGTGTGCGAAGTCATAGTCGTAAAACTCAGACTTGACAATTATTTGGTAGGCTCAAAATTTTTAAAAAATTGAGATTTAGGAAAAACTCAACAATTTTATCAAACATTTTCAAATACATAAATGTTTAAAAATATCTTTATAAAACGAATATATAACTAAATTTGTATAACATGTTATTGATTTCCATCATATATAAATCAAAATTAGAGTTTAATACATATCATAGACCAAAAAATGAGTTCAACCTCTAAATGAGTTACAATGCCACTGCCATTAGCCATGCCATATGTAGAAGTTGCCTCATTGAAAGAGATTTTTGGCAAGTTGTGCGGTAATAACATCTAAGTCAGCACACTCAAGAGTTATATCCTAATTCCTTGTCACCCCCTCATTGCAATCAAGTTTTTATGTGACAAGATATCCTAATAACTAGTGGGGATTTGGCAGTGGAGACTCCAATGGGGTTGAGGGGTGTTGGCGTAAATCAACACCTCACGGAGTGCAGGTTTGTACGGACAGCTATGTACCTCATAGTGAAGAGTGCTCTTCAAATTAGGAGGGAAACCTCGTTGTGCTGGAATTCATGGAAAAGAAAATGTCAGTCTCTTTTTGTTCATTTTGGAAGAGCACAAGGTTAAGAAAACCAAACGTTGCAGCTAAGGATTTTAGAGGTTTACTTAGATCATTAACTACAACTGAAGCTGTACTTTAAATCTATCCGGTTTCCTCAAATGAGCAAGAGGAAACGGAGCAAGGTTTGACTATCTGACGATAAGCGGGTTTAGACTCTCTACTTGAAGGCAAGGTGGGCACAACTATCATCTCAATCTAAACCAACTTATTGGGCACAACAGTTTTAAGAATTTACCAAGACGATCTTATGAAACCCTAGGTGGTATAACACTTGATCGAATCAGCAAAGCCTTCACAAAACAGCCTTTATCTTTATAATCTCACGAAACCCTAGGTGGTATAACCTTCAATTATATTGATAAAGATCCACAAAACAGATTTATCACTGCAACTTCTCGAAACCCTAGGTGGTATAACGATCGATCACAATGGTAAATTAACACAAAACAGCCTTATCACCTTAATCTTTTGGAACCCTAGGTGGTATAACAATTGATTTCAATGATAAAGATGTTCAAACAGATATATCTAATCTATGGAAAGAATTCAGCATCACAATCTTTCGAAACCCTATGTGGTATAACAATCAATTGCAATAGTGAAGACACATGAACAAATACGAAAAAGAGCAATATTGAGGGCAAGGTGGGCACAGCATATATTTCTCTCTCAAGCAAAGTTATTTACAAATGAGCGTAAGCTCTTATTTATATACATCAAGGTGAGGCAAAATCACCTTGTGTCATCTGATTCTTGCAATGCATGCAACAATCGCTAAACCTAATTAAATGCGTATACAGATCCAAGCTGGGAAACTACCTGTTGATTTGGTAGGAAACATCTAATTCTAAAATGGATTGGTAATGCACGGCATGCAAAACCATATTAGCTCGGATTAGCGGGAAGACTACCATGTTAACATAAACCCTAAAAGAAACTCCAAGTGAACAAGATGAATCTCAGAATAGATATGCATGAGGTGAGACAGCCAGTTAACTTGAAAGGATAACGCCAAGTTAACTCCTGTGTGTAATGTCTATCCTGAGAGGTGGAAACTGAAGTCTACTAGTCGTGATCTCGAGCAAACAATCCCTCAACGAGGCTGTCAACTGCATCAGCATCTGAAAGTCAGCAACTTGAGCAATCTTGGCAATCTTTGCACACTCAAACTAGCATTTCACTGACCTATAGCTTTGGCGGCTCCGTAACTGAAGTGATGGCGACTATCTCTTCTGCAGCTTGATACAAATCGGTCTCAGCTTTTCTGATGAAGTCATGAATTAAAACCAATTTGGTCTTGAATTCAATCTGTGTGTACTGTTCTCTGAAAAACTCGCCTGTTGACTGTGAACACGGCTATATTCTGACCACTTTTCTGGAAAACTAAAAATAGCTTGCTGAGGCTAAAAATAGCCCTTCGAAGAGTTATTTTCGGCGAAAATCTGAGATATGGGTTTTGTCCAGAAGAAGATTCTAAGACAACCCAGAATGTCAGATTTACGAAAATTTGACTTCTACTCGACCATGCAAGGAATTTTCAGTTGAGAAAATTAGAGCCTCGAGAACTGATGTTCTAGAGTAAATTTTCCTGAAAAATTCTGGCACATGGGTTTTCTCGAGGAAGCTATTCTGAATCAACCCAGATGATTTGTTTTGCCAAAAGTTGCCAATTCTTCAAACATGCGAAAGAATTTAAGACGAGAAATAGAAGAATTTAAGACAGAAGAAAGAAGTTTTCAGTGCTCTGCTTCTGCTAAAATCGCCATCTTGTCTGAAGTTTGCTGATAATTTTGACTTGCACCTGCAAAGAAAATGTTTTGATGTCTTCGCCAATGATTGTTGATGAAGAATTTGCCTTTGAATTGGAAGAATTCGCCTTTGTTCTGAAAACCATGAATTTTTCCTCTTGAAATTTGCGCCTTTGTTGAAGAAATTCGAATTTCCTTTGAAATTATCTTGAGAAAATACAAATTTATCTTGAATTTAATAATTCGCCTTTGAACTCTGGAGGAATTTGCGAATTTGCTATTTGAATGAATACACCTTTGAGAATTTGAAATACGCCTTTGATTATCTGAAGAATTTGCGAATTTGCTTGAAACTATGAATATCCTTAAAGATGCGCGCCTTCTCTTCTTGAAGAAATACGAACTTCTCTTGAAATTTGCTTTGAAAATTAACAAAATTCGATTTCTTTTGAAAATATGAATTAGCTTTGAAAATTGTGAATTTCTCTTAGAGATTGAATTTTCTCTTTGAAAAATACGAATTTTATTGAAAGCTCTGTGAATAACAAATGATGGCGCCATGCTTGAATAAGAAGAAATTCGCACCAATTGAGCAACTGCAAGAATTCAAAACCCTGACAAGAATAGAAGATCTCTGATTGGTTGCCTTTCAGTTCGACTGCCACTGACCGGAAGTTCAAATTTGAAAATAATAATAAAATCTTTATTATCATGCAATGGCGCCAAAAATAGAAAATGCCATCCATAAATAGACATATTCTGAACTTCAGTTAACAACACTGATGAAGCTCTGAGATTCATCGTCGTGCTTCAACGACTTCGAAAAGTCATCACTTGAGCATATAGGCGTCCATTTGCTCAAGATTTTACACTTTTTACTAACTCCCTATTTTATAGCTGACAACACTGTTACGACTGGCCAACTTCGACACTGATTTCCGGATGACCGGGTGATGCTAAGACTGATCTGAAGAATTCATCGGAAAGCCTACTGAACAAGGAAGAAATGTCTGCTGGGAGACACAACTGCAAAATCCATCGTTTAACCTCTTGAAAAATTAGGCGCACCTGATTAAATTGCTTTACGGGTTCTAGACTTAGCCATTTTCCTAAACTGCCATCTGACGCTTCAAACGGCTGCTGACGGTGAATGGTGAACCCTGCTGATACGAGACGAAGCTCACGGCATGACTGGAGATATTCCGCATCCGATGACTGCTCACACGAGAACTGAAAGCTGTGTTAAGGGCCTCAAATACAAAAGCGCCCCTGGCTCTAGGTTGCACTGATGCCATTTTGACAAAAGTCAGACTTCCATCCAAGTACCCTACTTTGACCACTGATATCTGGAGCTGAAATGACCCGATTCAGGCGCTATCTGTTTTAACGGACAGCCAGAAGGGCCCTCAAGAGAAGTCACTGGTGATAGAGAACTGAAAACATGGGCCTCAAATATGATGCGTGCTTTAAATATGAAAAAAACCGGACTTAGCCATTTTTTGGGCGTCTTCTCTGCGATATTACGCAAAAGACTTCGCTTGCATACGAAGGCAAGCGCCAAAATCTTGAAGGGCGGCGATATACCGTTGGAAAGATAAATTGATTACGCTCAATAGTGCGTGAAGACTGCCCGAGCGTGAGCCGAATTCGTCGAGCTAGCCTAAGGTTGGTAAGACTATGAAAATACGAAAACCATTTGTTGGTTAGCTTGCAGGTAAAATTCGTGCTCGGTAGAATCTGCCCACGACCACCGAGAACGTCGGATCGACAAAGTGAATGATGCATCAGCCAGACTGAGCTAGAATATCTTGATGTTAGGAAGACTCACATGCGCCAAATTACCATCACGGAGGTCCCTTTAAACCCGGCCCTTGGCTTGTACTTGCCCAGGCATAAGCGGAGAAGCTCAAAAGCGTGAAAACTCCATTTCTGTTGATCTTTGGGCCGGTACCGCTTCGAACTCTGAGGGAGTCGGATAGTAGCTTGATATCTCGTCGGATAAGCGGACCGGTTAACCGAGCGAGGTGAAATTTGTCTTGACATCGAAAATGTCGAAGTTACCCTTGCTTGGCAAGTAAAGAGCCCTCGGGCTAGAAGGCTTTTACTGAAAAATCCCTAAAATTTGAGGTTTTGCAATACGTAGGTGGTCTTGGGTACGTGAGTCTCGGGCCTTCCTCATTTGGACAGCTCGACGGGATAGCGGTGATTATGAAGAGATTATTTGGATGCTTGAGCGCCGGACAAGATCTTGACCTCCAAAAAACTGGGCGCCCCTAAGCTATACTTGCACTTTGAGGCTTTTCCTCTGAAAAATCTCCATGATTTGATCACTGAAAACTGTCTCGATCATTGAAATGACCGTCTGCAATATGAAATGCCGTCGTGAGATGCTCCTCCATCGTGAAAATCTTCATTTTGAGTCTCTGCTTCAGGTTTGACCAATATAACTGACTTTGACTGACAAATTATTGACAAAAACTCCATACTTGAAAAACCCCAAAACGACCTTCTGACATCACTTTAACAAGATTAAGACTCAATTAAGCAAAATGCCTTAGTGAAGCAAAAATTTTGGTTTTGGGTACAACAAACATGTTGGTTTCTAGTTTCTCATTTCTTCTCATGTAAGTACTATAATTTATTTCATCCATTTGAGTTATATATTCTGATTTGAATCATGGATAGCCTTCATCTTCACGATATCCTGCACCCATAAGTTTAATGATTGTTGTTGTGAACAATGTCTAGTGAGATTACCTGAAATTATCCCACTTATTAGATTTTTGCATTATCATTCTATCTATCACAGTGTTTATTGTGATGATGTTTTATAACCAACTAACCACCTTTTGTTGGTGTTAGCTTTGCCCAAACTGCTTATTTTTACTCCTTATATTTGTTATTCAAATTAAATGGACACTTTTTGTATCCTTGGCTTTTATGTCACATATAGTAAAGATTTACAGGGAACTCTTCTTCTGTTTGCCTTTCTGCATTTCAAGCACCATACCCCCTGACTTTTCTATTTTGCAATCCTTCGATTCTAAGATATTATTCAACATTTTTATGATCATTTTTAGCTTTTCTTATATGTTTCCTTGAATCCATTTATAAAATATTGCTGATTTAACATGGTTTTAACATTTGCCAATTTTAGTCCTTAATTGATTGTCTTTCCTCGTCTTAAAAAGCCAGTTCACTGGAAATTGGGCTTCTGGATGACAGCATCTTAATTCTTTTTGAAATTGTTCTTCAATCTCTATCCTGTCTTTTTCTACTCTGATGATAGTTGATGAAACCACTTATTGCATATTCTTCAACTAGTCAAAGGCGAATCTACACAGGTATAGCTAATGCACTTCAAAGATATGTTTTCATATAGAATTTCATTTCAAACTTGATGAATGAGAATATTTTTAATCAAAATCTTGGTTCAAAGAGCGTTACAAAGATTCATTAGCTACAAGTTGAGTCGTTTGGGATATGAATTTCTAATGTTCATAATATTTTTGTCTCTACTTTTAAGTTTTAATTTTAGATGTGAATGCTTTTATCACATTGTGGATTTGTTCAGGAAGGTACCTGTTTCTTACTCTTTTTCCTGGACGATTCACAACATCATAATAGTCAAATACACATAGTATTCTATTATCCCTTTGAGTTGTAATTATGTGATAATGGTGCAGGTCCGCTATCTTCAGTTTGGAGAGAATGGGTTAAATGGTGTGTTGAATTTGGGATTGATGCAAATGCTATTTTGGCTGTTCCATATGATTGGAGGCTATCAGCTTCAATGCTTGAAGAACGAGATTTGTATTTTCACAAACTGAAGTATGTAATCTTTAACATTTAGTGCTTTAAATTATTGTGTTTTGGAACAAATCCTAGAAATGAGTTAACCATATTCATGTTCTTTAGATTACCTCTCTCTCTCCCCATCTCTCTCATATGCACATACAAGAAAACATGTCATGCATACATAGAAAAATAGAGCACACATATATATAGGTAATATCCTTGATTGGATTCACTCACCATAATAATTTCACTAGGGATTGTACTTTTAGTAAGTAATTTTTAGTATGTTAAAATTTTGTCTTTAAATAAGCAAGCAAAGTTTTGGTGTGTTCAATTAATTGAGAAAAGCAATCAGCAAATGGTCAAGTGAAATATGGAATGTAATATTGTCAAAAGATTCTTCGTTTGATAGAAGTTAAGAACAAAGAAAGGAAGTGTTGCAAGATTATCACAACAATTGAAAAATCCATGCAATTTTTAGATGTAGACATTTTTTGGGTAACATGTTTATTGTGCTTATTTACAGTTGTTCATGAATAAAATTACATGTTTTGATAATGTGTAACTTACTTATGCCTATTAATCTTTTGATCATGTTTAGTCACGTAAAGATCCAACATATCCATTTATCACTTTCATTTCTCGATAACTATTGAGAGAGTTTTCTACATTAGAAGAGAAGACCTATGTTATATGGAAACAATGCACATTGCATATGAGCATAATGAAAGCAGTCATGTTTTCTACATCTAGTGTTTTGTGCTATGTATATAAGCTTATTTGTATGTGACATATATGGATTTGTTTATATTGTCCATAGGTCTGTTGTAGATCTTGTTGCTCAATTAACTATCTACATTTGTATTCTAATCATTTTATCCATAGTCAGCTGTGTGTACTCATAGACTTGCAATCACAACTGATGAAAAACTTAAATTTATACTAAGTATTAAGAAATTACAAACTAATGAGCCGTGAAATTAAAGAATCAGGAACTCGATTCAACCAACTCACAATGTAATGTCCCTTATTGAGTATAATTAGTTTTTGGACAATTAACCTATTTTCTGAGTTTTCCCGTAGGCTAATTGATGAGTAAGGGAGAACTCGAAAGTTCTTGGAGAGCACAAGGTTAGTCTTGCAAAGATGTTGTTGGCAGTGAGCTCAGTTGCTCTTGGTGGGTCTGTGTTGTTTTCATATCTGATTTCCGACCTTTTGGGAGCTCTCCAAACTTCTTGGAGAGATTTTCTATTTTTAGAAAGTCACCCATTTGCCTTTGATCATTGTCCTAAGTCTTCAATATCATGTTGGTATGGTTAGAATTTTATTTCTATCATTTTGATACTTTCCACAACTTGGGTAAATTATTGTGTTATTAAATAATTATTCACTTAAGTTGTCTAATGTTGAAAATATTAAAAAGACAACTTAGTGTATTAATTTATTAAAAAGGTGTTTTAAGTTGTGCATCAAATTGGACGCTTAGGCATGGAGGTCCTTTTGCACGTTGGATTATTATTTATTTTTCAAAAAAGATCTTTGTGGAGGAAAAATAAATTTTTATTTTCCTCCAAAAAAATTATAAAAGGAGGATGATAGCCCATTTGAAGGGTTAGCCATGAAATTTGTAATTGCTTCTACATATGGAGAGAACTTGTGTTCTCAAAATTTCTTGAGGACAAAAATCCTCTTGAGATTGCTGGTTTTGGGGACGAAAACACCCCTAGCTGGTTAGAGTGATTTCATCCAGGAGTCATCATTGAGTTGCAAGTGTTTACTGCTATCTTTACTTGATTGATTATTACAAAGCAAACAATAAAGTAGATACGAGAATAATACAAAACACCAATTCAAAAAGATATGTCAATATATTCATTCAAAGACTTTTACAAAATGTTCCAGGAAACCCATGCATGCGGTCCTCGATCATGTGTACAATTAGAAATGTGTAAGATGGGCGATGGTGGTTAAGGGCTACCAATTGTCAGCAACTATTAACTATTGGAAACTAACTTTGGCGATTACAATAAAATTAATATGATTATTTACGGACTACACCCCCACAAAAAGAAAGTCGTCTTCCAGATGACTGACAAACAAAATTGGGAGGCAAAACAACAAAACAAAATATGTATCGAATTTATTGAGAAGGTGGATGAGAGGAGGTCCTTGGAGCTGGGTAGACTGAGGATGTAGGAGTGGACATTTGAGAGCTGATCTAGCGTAGCCTATAAACCTCCTCTTTCTATAGTTTGAGAGGATGAGTCACTAATAGTTCCCTTTCCCTTGCAACCTTCACCATTTGTGCAGCCTCAACCAACTAATGCTTTATCCACTCAATTTCCTTATCTTTTTTTGTTAGCTGACAACCTTTCTGAGCTAATTCTACATCTTTGGTTGCTACTTTAGCCTTTTCAACTTCTGTAAGATGTGATTGCTGAGCCAATTGCTCCTGAAAGCGCCGAGTGAGTTCATTTGCTTCAACATGCACCTTTTGTGACATCCTTATAGCCTCATCTATTTGGTTTGTAAGCTAAATATTGGAGACTATTTGACACTTCAGCTTATAGAACATCTCTTGGAATGTGGCCTCCATACCAAATAAAGATGTAATTACCTTACCATCCTTCCCCCCAAAAGTAGGCCTAATAGGTTGCCATGCTGCCATGATCTCAGGAGTCTCAATCTCAGGCCATCCTCTAGACACGAATATGCTGTTGAACTCTACCTCACATCCTTCCTTCATGAATGGTAGGATGCGTTGGGCCTCTTGCCATACTAGCAAAGAATTAGCATGGTCTAACCATCGAGAAATATTTGCTACTTACTGTATAACACCGAACATGGGTTCCAAATCTTGTATGTGTTCTAAATGGTACCCAAGGGAACAACCTCATCTGGTTTAGTAATTTCAATGATAATCCCTTCCGAGTTGCTAGACTCCTGCTCCTGAACAAGTGGGTCGACAGGGATAGCTATGGGTAGCTCTTGGGTAGCTAGAGGCAGCTGCTGTACTAGGGAAGGCTCACCTTTCTGCATTGGCTCAACAATAGGCGTAGTTGCTTGTGCGGGACATGGCTATATAGTCTCGCCAGTAGACTAAATCATCCCAGGCTGCTTTGTCCCCATGGCAATATCCTAGGGAGGGCTAGGTGGGGGGAATTCTTGAACATCAATTGGAACCCCAAGGAGTTTCAATCAACAATCAATCTATTTGGAAGGCTTTAATGACATGGGAAAATTCGTTGGAACTGATGAAGTAGGAATGTTGCTGCTGACAGGAATGTCCTCCACTACAGCGGTATTTGGTAGAACTATGGATTGAGCCTCAATAGTTGTGGACACAACTTTGGTTGAATGAGTATCCTTGGGTGTGGTGCTTGATGTAGAGGACAACTCAATCTGCTCATAATCATCCTCATTGCTATCTTTTCCTTCACCTGATGCATCTTTGTGTTTCCACTTCATAGGACTAGATTTAGCTTCCTCCCTTGAGTGAGCCTAGGCATCCAAAGTAGTCCATGTAAAAATTGTGGGCCACGAGGAGTTATAGTCAGAGGCTGATTGAAATTTTCCCAATTTATCAACAGGAACTTGAGTAAAAATAGCATCTAATAGTAAGGTGATAACATGCTGTCATGTAGAAGGCGTTATGTTTATGAGATAAGAACTCTTGTATTTGTTTAGAAAAAAGTTGGGCCTAATTATAAACCTTTCCTAAACCGAGGCCAATCATGTAATCCACCATCTAAATGGCAATATCCGCGGCTAGCACCTGTCAAGTGACATTTGATCAGATCCATCACACACTTCCATTCTACATTTGCTAACAAATGTTTACGAAGCCATCGATTTCTTGCACTCCATATGGTATCTTTTTCTTGTTGGGTTAAGTTAGGTCGACACAATCGGTGAAGGGAGGCTTCCTTTTGTTTTGGTGTGATTTTGCGAGTGAGTTTGCAAATAGCTGTTCTCGAAGATGTTACACCAAAAACCCTCTTTAAGTCCACTGGTTGAAAGGAGATAGTGATCAAGCATCCCATATAAGCAATGACTGTTTGGTGTGCTTGCTAATTTTAATTAGTGACCATTGATTTCAAATAATGCTTGAAATCTTGAGAGTTGAAAAGGGCAGTTGAGTGGCCTTGTCCACCTGTGTATGTTGTAATACGAGCTTTAATGGATGATCTTCTATATTGCTTAGCCACCACATCTGACACTTGCTACCTGTGAGGCTCTCCTAGGATAGGGAATCCATTGTATTCTCTTTGTCCTTTCCTTTGGCATTTTTTTCTAGTGAAACTCTTGGTCTAAAGTGATCCATCACTCGTTTGCCTTTGTTGTTGCTGCCCATGACCTCTGTGTAATGTGTTCACTGGATTTTACAAATGAATTGTTTAAATTGCCTATACCAATGCAAAAATCTATTGCAATAACTACTTGGTCGTGTGAGGGGTCATATGGTGGTGAAATGCCACCAACCAACTTGACCTACTGGCAATATAGTTTGATGGTGTACAAACGTTGTCGTACGTTAAAATTGACTTGATCCTTCCATATGCTGATGGAAGAACTTAGAGCGTATGTGTAAAAATATTGGACCAATTTTTTTTTGTTTTTCCCAAATGATTACAATGCAACACGCACCGTTAAGGTTAGCATAAACCAGAACGATGCAGAAAGTAACTCTAACCAGATGTACACCAGGATCCCGATGCGGGCAAGGTGTGAGCATTGGTCAGAGGATCTCAAAAGTAAATGCTGAACAAGAACTCTAACCAGAGATGCGCCGGTGAACGACGAGCATTCGGTCAGAGGATCCCTATCTATTGCAAAACTGAAAAGAGCTCAACACCAAGTATGTGTTACTCGATCCGTGATGGATCAGAGGCGACCATATGGTGGAGACTTAGGAAATTACAATGCAAGAAAGTAAAAGGCGGCAAGCCAGCCTCTTCCACTTCTTCAGTGGGAAATACAAGTTAGAGAAATGAGATATAAGATTGGAAATGCTGATAGTACTACTAACAGCTTACAATAAGATAGAATATACTCATAAACAGAAAAGTTATGTCTTTCCAAGCTGCATATGATTAGTAAGCTTTTACAATATCAAACTTGATGTCCAATACTTAAATCTCAACCAAGGAACAACTATCTTAAATCTGCTGTATCAGACCTGCACAAAGAACGATGAAATCTGCAACAATATATCCACTTAAATGTTCGTAACTTGCTCAAATCACATCCTATTGACACCAGACGAAGTGCAGATTGCTTGTATGATGAAGGCGCCCAATGAGAAAGCTCAAACCCACTCTAAATAACTCTCAATGAATTGCACACATTCCAAGACACCCCCAAAAAGGTACGGCCCAGCAGCAAGGGCGATTTTACTCAATAAAAATAAAGACTCACAATTAAAATCTGAAAGTTAGCTAGAAAGGTCGCCCTATATTGGCAAACAGATAGATGCAATACCCAGAATGATAACATTTTTATTTTCTGACTTGTGAGCAATTCTTACATTCTTCAATGACATTCAGCAACATCAGAAATATGACAGAAACACAAACTAGAACTCCAAAATGCAAACCACACAACTGAAATATGAAATAACTCACTACAAGCTAACCTCTCAACTAGTTGCTATCTTTCAAGCAAGAAGATGAGCCAATGCTAGGAGGTGTGCTTTCCTCGAAGCGAGTGTCTGAAATCAATCCAGCAGCATAACGGTGTAGTAGACAGAAGATACCAAATGAAGAGCTGAGGCCTGCTTAAATAGAAATGAGAGAACATCTAGAAACTTCCAGAGGGCGCCCCAAAACCCTAATTTCAAATTACTCTTTTCCCTCCAAAAGATGGCGTCCTTTTTCCTCCATAAAATATTTCACTTTTTAAAATAAACTTCATCTCACAAAAGGGCGTCCCATTTAATAATCTTCAAAATTGACATTAAAATATAATATATCTCCTTATGACGCCTTGACCCTCAAAAGTCCCCTTTTAAAAAACAACTTAAAGTTGCACTGCTAGACCAAGGGTATAATATTAAAATAATAATATTATAATAAAATACTTATCTCTCCACAAAAAGATGCGCCCAAGGCCAAGAATTGAAGTGTCAGCTGAAACAACTGAAGAGGTGATCCAACTGAACTGAACCCAAACTGTCCACTGCCAGAAATAGAATTTACTAAAAATAGTAAATTCACGAAGTTGCCCGGAATGCCAAACCAACACACCATGCGAAGCTCTCTGAAAACCCAGAAAGAATCCGCGATCTAAAACCGGAACTCAAGCAACAACCTCCTCAAAACGGAAACCCTAATTTCACCTTCCGAATAGCCTACGGGTCTCCGGAATAGGCCAACGGTCACTAGAAAGATCATGCTCGAGAAGGGGACATTACAACTGAAGAACCTAACAAAACATATGGTGCAAAATTGACAAGGTCATAAGTTGTAGAAATTACCACTAAAGAGCTGATGATGCAGTGTCAATTGTACGATGCAACTTTGTTTCGGCCGTACTTTGCACATACATTGCCATATGATATAATTTGAACATTGCCATATGTTGTAATTTGAACACTGTTATATGTTGAGATTTGAACATTGCCATACATTGAGGTTTGAACATTGTTGTACATTGAAAGGAGGGCATATGATTAGATGCAAGCATTTTTGTACTGTGGAGAGGGCTTGTTGTATGGTGTCAACGTTTGCTCCTTGAGACCGTCGTACGTGGGTGAATGATTGCCTTTCTTGCCTTTGTTGAATGACTTGAAGTACGCTCGAGTGATGTTGGTGATGCTATACAATGAGTGGAGGCTATATGTTATGGAATGATGCCCTTGCTATGCATTATGACCACGTCGATGGTGATGGAATGGTGATGTGTCATGTTGTACTGTGAGGACTGAGGTCGCCGTATTATTTAGGAAATTTGTCGTACTACTTTAGGGGAACTAGGCTGTACACTATGCTTAATCTTGAAATATCTTGGGTGCACTTTATAGTTTGTTCCCTTTGTCGAATGAAGCTTCACTTTATGCCCCCTTATACCTTGGTAATAAATTGGTCATACTTTTCATTTCTCTTATATTTTTCACTAGAATTTAATTTTTTAATTTTTTTTTTTTTGCTTTTTCCTCATAATTTCATCATTATTTTCCAAAGTCCTTTTTTGACATTTTGATTGCACTTTTGCTTTTATCTTTGTCATGTCATAGCATAAATGAATCATATTGTCTTTTATAATATTCATATTCAGAATAGATTCCCAAATATTCAAAGTCAAAAATCTTATCAACCATAGGAGTGGTTCTTGTACCTTTATTCACATTTTGATGACCATCAATGAATCTCTCTCCTCGTTGCTGATGGCATCTGACTTCATCCCCTTGAACAGTCGAGCTAGTTGTAGGATTATGCATGACTAGCCACAATCTATTTGTGCATGGTAACAGTGGTGGTACTAACTAATGTTTGTTTGCATACAACTTCATTGTATCCCGATCATTCGGTGACCTTATAATTCTCGGCCATCATTACAAGTTGTAGACTAGGTCCTTGTTTCTCTAGGTATTCCCCTAAATATTCCTTAGGTGGTTGATGCCAATCTTCCACTTTTGTCTTGTCCTCATCCATGTTCAGTTTATAATTAATTTAATGCATTCTTTCTCTTGAATAGGGTGCCTATAATTGCCATTTTCCATATAAATTTATCCATTTAGTCAGTGGGCCAAATAGACAAGTTGTCAAATGAGGGTGAGTCTTGGCTATGGCGACTCCTTCCAGTTCTTTGAAAATAGGTCTTTCTTTTGGTACTACCTTGTTTTCGTTGGCTGTCCAATCCAACATGTTGATTTCCAACGTGACTTCCCTCCTTTCCTTGTATGGTTTCAATTTGGATCCATTAATGCTATCTTTTATTATAGTGTTGTCTAAGTTCTCTAGTTTTATGGAGCCATTATGTAGTGCTTTCCTTATTTTAAAGGGTCCTAACCACTTTGTCTTGAACTTGCCAGGATTGATTTCGTTGCGATTGTTATATTTTAAAACCAACTAGTTAGGTCGGAAATTCATTTGTTGGAGGTGCTTGTCATGCCAATACTTCTGATGTTTCTACATCGCTCGATTGCCCATTGTGCTAACACTCTTTTTTCGTCTAGCCTGTTTAATTGCAAAATGTGTTCTTTTAAACTTTCTATGTCCCCTAACTGATTCTCAATTGCAATCCGGAGACTAGATACCGTGTACTTTGTAGTGACTACCGCTTCTTGACCATACATTAGTTGGAATAACGTGCGTCTTGTAGTTGCCTTGTATGATGCTCTGTAGGCCCATAGTATGGCCGGTAATTTTTCCTTCCAATCCGTTTCTTTGATGCAACACAACTTATGAATGATTGAGATGAGTACTTTGTTTGTTGACTCCGGTTGGCCATTTGCCCTCGAATATTATGGGCTTGAGAGTGTGTATTTCAATGTCATTAGTTGAATGACATGGTTGAAAAAATGGCCTCATCGACCGCTAGTGATTTGGATAGGAATACTGTACCTTGTGAAAATTTGTTCGTAAATGAACCTTGTCGTATTGAGTGTTGTGTTGTCCAGTAGTGCTTTGGCTTCTACCCACTTGGTTAGATACTCGGTGGCTACCACTATGTATTTGCATCTGTGTAATTGGTTGACCTTGAGTGGGCCAATAAAGTCCAATCCGTATCTTTTGAAGAGTTCTTGCGGTTGTGATGATGAGTGGAATATAATCCCTTTTTAATGGTTTACCTAACCTTTGGCACGTGTCACATCCAATTACTATGCAGTGTTAGCCGCCAAAGACTCACCAAAAGAACCTTCTGAGTTGTAGTGTTTTGTCCCATATGGCCTCCTTCCAGTCCTTCGTGCGCTTCCTCGAGTATACCTTTTATCTCCTCTTGCATCACACATTGTATGAAGATTTTGATTGCGCCAGTCTAATATGGAAGTATTTTGAGCCAATCAAAATCAGTTTGAACCCTAACGGACCAACTTTCTATTTTTAGAAAGTTTTGCCAGCATCTGTATCGAAAGAAACCCAGAAAAACCCAAAAAAGTTACTATTTTTAGAAAATTTCTAAAAATAGTAGTTTTCCTAAAAAGTAGGGATGAAAAACTAAGATTTGGGTTTTGTAGATTAGGTCGCTTTGAGCGGACCCAAATCGTCAGATTTTGGAAATTTTACATTTTAATTCCTCATGCAAGACAGGCACACCCAAATTTTGAGCTTTTTGACAGATTTAACAAGACTTTCCCTCTTTTCTTCAAAATGTCTAAGTGCAACAAAAATTTTAATTTTGGGGTACAATAAGAACATATCATCGATTAAGGAGAAAAACATACAGACCAGGAGACGAAGGAGAATTTGTCCAGTTCATCGTCATAGATTGCTATTATCAGATATATCCTATATTTAGGTGTATTTTCTGCAAATCATTGCTTACATATGTACAAATATCCCCTATATGATATGTTGGCGTAAAATCTAACACCTAGGAGTGCGGGGTTTGTCAGGACAGCTATACACCTACTTAATGGTGCTCTTCAAATTAGGAGGAAGCTCACCGTTGTCTTTGGAATGCATGAAAAGAAAAGTAATCTAAGTCCTATCTTTTTGTTCTCGGCTGGAAGAGGCACAAGGTTAAGAAAACCAAGAATGTTGCAGCTAAGGATTTTCTGGTTTCGCAGATCATTAACTACAACTAAGCTAACTACTTTAAATCTATCCAGTTTCCTCAAGAAAACAGAGCATGAGGAAATGGAGCAGGGATGATTATCAGACGATAAACGAGTTTAGATTCTCTACTTGAAGGCAAGGTGGCGCAACTATCATCTCAATCTAAACAAGCTTATTGGGCACAAACAGATTTAAGAATTTACCATGACAATCTTATGAAACCCTATGTGGCATAACACTTGATTGAAATAGCAAAGTCTTCACAAAACAGCCTTTATCATCACAATCTCATGAAACCCTATGTGGCATAACCTTTAATTATAATGATAAAGATTCACAGAACAGATTTATCACTGCAATTTCTCGAAACCCTATGTGGCATAACGATTGATCACAATGGTAAATTTACATAAAGCAGATTTATCATCTCAATCTCTTGGAACCCTATGTGGCATAACAATTGATCTCAATGGTAAATATGCAAAACAGATCTAACTATGGGAGGAATTTACCACGCCAATCTTATGGAACCCTATGTGGCATAACACTTGATTGAAAGTAGTAAAGACTTCACAAAACGATTTTACCATCACAATCTCACGAAACCCTATGTGGCATAACACTTGATTGAAATGATAAAAGATTGACAAGACATAAAGAATCCACCATCACAATTGCATGAAACCCTATGTGGCATAACAATTCATCGAAATAGTGAAGACACATGAACAAATACCAAAAGAGCAATATTGAGGGCAAGGTAGGCGCAGCATATATTTCTCTCTCAAGCAAAAGTTATTTACAAATGAGCAAAAGCTCTTATTTATATACATCAAGGTGTAGGGAACCCTAAAATCACCTTGTGTCATCTACAGTTCCTGCAATGCATGCAAGCTGCGCCAAACCCTAATTAAGTAAACTATACAGTCAACTGGGAAACTACCCTCAGTTTAACTGAAACATCTAATCTAAAAATGGACAATTGTGCGAGCATGCACGTCCTTATTGAAAGCGAGTTAACTGGAAGACTACCATCAGTTAACGAAAAACCCTAAATGAAACTCCAAGTAAACAAGGTGAATCTCAGAATAGATATGCATGAGGTGAGACAGCCAGTTAACTTGAAAGGGTAACATCAAGTTAACTCCTGTGTGTAATGTCTATCCTGAGAGGTGGAAATTGAAGTCTACTGGTCGCGATCTCGAGCAACCAATCCCTCAACAAGTTTGTTAACTGCGTCAACATCTGAATGTCAGCAACTTGAGCAATCTTAGCAATCTTTGCACACTAAAACTAGCATTTCACTGACTGGCAATTTTGTCCGTGGCGAGTGATAGCCAACGTATCTGACGATACCGTCGGTCTCGGCTTTTCTACTTGAGAATCATGAATTAAGGTCGATTTGGTCTTGAATTCGATGCATGCATCTTTGTACTCACGAGAAAACTTCGCTATTGATTGTGAACGGCTATATTCGACAACCTACGGAAACTAAAATAGTCTGGCGGGGCTAAAATAGCCTTCGAGAGTTATTTTTAAATCTGAGATATGGGTTTGTCGAAGAAGATTCTAAGACAACCGAGAATGTAGTTTTTAAAATTGACTTCTCTTTCGACTATGCAAGAGATTTTTGGGTTGAAGAATTAAACTTCGGCCCGTGCTCTGGAGTAAATTTTCTGAAGATTCGGCATGGGTTTCGAGGAAGCTATTTTAGATCAACCAGGATGATTTGTTTTGCCAAAATTAGCCAATTCTTCAAACATCGCGAAGAATTTAAAGGCGAGAAATAGAAGAATTTAAGACAGAAGAAAGAAGTTTTTAGTGCTCTGCTTCTGCTAAAATCGCCATCTTGTCTGAAGTCTGCTGATAATTCTGACTTGTACCTGCAAAGAAAATGTTTTGATGTCTTCGCCAATGATTGTTGATGAAGAATTTGCTTTTGGTTTGCTAAAATTCGCCTTTGCTTGAGAAATACAAATTTCTCTTGAAAATACGCCTTGTGAATGAAGAAAAACGAATTTTGCTTGAAAACACGCCTTTGCTTTGAAGAAAAACGAATTTCTCTTTAGCTTTGTGAATAATAAATGAAGATGGCGCCATGCTTAAGGAAGATGAAATTCGCATCAATCTGACAACTGCAAGAATTCAAAACCTTGACAAAAATAGATCATCTCTAATTGGTTGCCTTTCAGTTGAACTGCCATTGACTGGAAGTTTGGATTAAAATAAATAAATAAAATATTTATTATCATGCAATTAGCAAAGGCGCCAAAAATAGAAAATTGCTATTTATAAATAAGCAAATTTGGAACTTCAGTTGACAACCCGGGTGAAGCTCTGAGATTCATCGTGAGACTTCAACGATTCCAAAAAGTCATCTTTTGAGCACATAGGCGTCCATTTGCTCAAGATACTTCATTTTTTACTAACTCCCTATTTAATGGTAAAACAACAACATTCGTGTAACCGACCGCGATTTCGGGATGGCCGGTGATGGGCTTGATCTGAGAGATGTTCATGGAAAGCCCTCTTGAACAAGGAAGAAATGTAGGGAGACATAAGCGCAAAATCCATCGTTTAACTCCTTGAAAAGTGGCCTTTTGATTAAATTGCTTTCACGGGTTCCGGATATTGTTTCTAAAGCGCGTCGACACTTCAATGCGACAAGCAGTGAACCGGTAATCTGAGATAAAGCTCGCATTTGGAGACATTCACCATCCAAGCGGTACGTATACATGACACACGAAGGCATGTTAAAGGGCCTCAAAACAAAAGTGCCCTGGCTCCTAGGTTACTGCCCAGTGTCATTTGACGAAAACCAAACTTCCATCCGAGTACCCTACTCTGACCGCTGATAACTGGAGCTTGGATGACCCGATTCAGGCAATATCTGTTTTAACGGACAGCCAGAAGGGCCCTCAAGAGAAGTCCCTGGAGGTATTGAGGCAAGAAAACTGCTTCTAAGACCTCAAAAACTCCAGTGCGTATTTTATTTACGTTTACCGCTACTAGACTTAGCCATTTTCGGACATCTTCACTTTGTAGTATGTGCAAAGACCTGTACGCCTGGCGGCTGAAAATCTTGAAGGTGGCGGCTATGCTCGTTGGAAAGATAAATTGATTCACAGCTCAATAGTCGTGAAGACTTGACGAAGCGGGCTCATCGTGAGGCCTAAAGCTGAAACCCTTGGCCCGTGAAATACTGCGAAAATCATTTGATGATGATCAGCAGTAAAATTCGTGCTTAGTAGATCTCATACGACCACAGAGGCGTCGGATCGATAAAATTTGAATGATCGTTGGTGGGCTAGAATACTCTTGATGTTATGAAGATTACATGCGCAAATAGTAATGCCATTTGGAGAGTCCTTTAAGCGGCATTACGGCTTATGCCTGTAGGCATAAGCGGGCTTCGAAACATGAAAACTCCATTTTAAGCTGATCTTTGGACGACTACCGCCTGAACTCTGAGAGTCGGATGACTTCGCTTGATATCTCGTCGGATAAGCAGACTAGTTGTGAACAAATTGACTGCATCTAGCATCGAAACTGTCGAAATTTACCCCTGCTTCAAGATGGGCGCCCTCAGGCTAGAGGCGCGCTTTTGCCTGGAAATGACAAATTTCTCATCTCCTAAAATTTAGGGAATTCAACTTCTGTCGCGATTTGCCGGAGCTGTGGTTCTCGGAACGCCTCGCTGAATAGCTCGACGGATAGCCAGACTAATTCTGAAGAGATTGACTGGATATTTGAATGCTTTAAACAAGATCTTGACCTTCAACAAGTTGAGCGCCCCTGGGCTAGACTTGCACTTTCTGACTTTCCCTTTGAAAAATCTTCATAAATTGACCATTAAAAACTCCGTTTTGATCACTGAAATGATCGTATGCAACTTGAAATGTCGTCGTGAGATGTTCCTCCATCGTGAAAAACTCCATTCTGAGTCTCTGCTTCAGGTTCTGTTCAATATAACTGACTTTGACTGACAAACTATTGACAAAAACTCCATGCTTGATATTGCCCAAAACTGCGTTTTACATCAAATTAGCGAGGTTTAGACTTTTAAATGCAAAATGCCTTGATGAAGCAAAAAAATTGGTTTGGGTACAACATGATAATAAGAATATTTAATGAATGATTTCTTGTGGTAGAATATATGATGTGCTTGATTGTTTGAAGCCCATCTTGTAGGATGGGCTAGGGGTTGAGTGGTAGATAGGCTAAGCAAGGATGCTTACACAGAGAGCTGACAAAGCCCACTTACGACCCCTGCCTAGTTCCACAAGATGGCAAGTGTCTTAAGGGAGTTGAGGCATTGATGGGGAAAGGAGGTACAAGTCGCCAAGGGGGAGGGCTGTGGTATACACCCTCTTAGGCTTGGTATATGTCTTTGGGCAGACCCATCATGTCCCTTCTCCCAAAATTCTAATATGTTTGCATTGTTGATAATCTATGGATGTGATGTAATTGTCTAACTCTTATAAGTATATATGTATATATTTGCATATCTTGTTCATATGTTGTTTGTAGGATTCAAACTCGATATTGCATTATTAAAGAGATATTTTAATTGGTAAGAGTAATCCTAACCCTAGTCGCTGCAATTTGTGTTCGGTTGGCAAATTCTAGGGAAAATCAGGATAGGGGACATTACAATGGTGTCAGAGCATCTTTCCTTCCATCCTGTGTATACTTCATGTATTACGTGTAATCAAAATCAACCATCATACAATCACCAATGATGTAGTCCCTTTGAAAGTTTGTGATATAATGCTTGGAAAGCCATACGTTGATGATCTAGATGGCACCAACAAAGTGGAGTTATAGATATGGCACATCAAAGTCAACAACTACATCTGCCATATCCCAAAATCTCTTTCCAAGATGAAAGTCATTTTGTATCTACTAATTAATGTAGAAAACTTGTGTCCCATGCACAAAAGTTTGTGTTGCTCATGCTCCATCTAGATACACCTTTATGCCGTCATAAGTATACATTGACTATGCATTCAATTTGATGCACAAGACAACAACTTGAAAATTTGGTACAACAATAAGGAGATGTCTTTGGGGAGCTCAAAGGTGTACCCACACATTGCACAATAAAGCATTGGATTAACCTGGTTCCAGGATTTCCACTTCCATATAGTCCATTTTGTTGCTGATCAATTTGAGAAGAAAGAAAGAAAACATATTAATTTCCGTAAATGACTAAACATAGATCAACGAGATTGGAATTTACAATAGGAATGAAGGACTAGGACAAAAATGAGGCCATAGACATAAAGCATACATGCATGGGGGTTAACCAAAAAACATATACCGACAAGCAAGTAGAATAATAGAATTAAGAAAGGGGGAAAGACCTTGTAAGATAATAAACATAAGAAGACCATCTAGGGGAGGAAGCCAAAAATTCTCAGGTGTCTGTGTTTTGAGATGCATTGAAGGAGCCAATGAGAATGTCATCACTCATCAATCATAGTGGGAGTACCAATGTTGAGTCTAAGAATACTCACTAGGAAAAGTCTATAGTTAATGGGGCTGGGTTGGACAATCCTAGGAGGTAGTTGACGTTGAGTAGAACCTTATAACATTTGAGGGCAAAGAACTATTGGGGAAAAAAGCTACTAATGAGAGCCTATTGTTGAGATTTGCATCTAGGAAGGGAGATAAGAGGATCCTCGATCTCGAGATGAGAGGGTCGCCAATGTCGAGATGAGATAGAGACAACAATTAGAATTAGAGCTGGGGTTTTGGGGAGCTCAACTGTAGTAGATTGTAAGAAAGAGCAATGTCTCACCAATCTATACCCATTCATGTGTGAACTAGAAGTGTCTAAAGGGCACTTAATACCTCCAACAACGGTGATAGGTTGAAAAAAAGAAGTAATCAATTTGGTAGATATGGGATCACAATACAAAGGCCTATGCTTGAACTTGGAGATCTCATGAAGGAAAAGTGGCAAAGCACTTTGATCAGAGTAGTCGAAGAATGTGAAAAAAGAGCCACCAAAATCTGTATATAAACAATAGTACCTCCCACAAATTTCATAGTAGACTAGACAGTGAAAAATAATGCTTGTTGAATCCGACCTCTTGAAGAGAACAAAGGCAACATATTTTTTCACTCTAGAAAATTTGCTAGTTAGTTTGAACACGAAGCTGATGGGAGCACACCTGCAATTGTCCAAGGGGAATCCTCAACTATGAGACCAATGATGTTGAAGACAAGTGGGTCGAACAATGACCCCATCAACCACCAATAAGAAACACTCAACATAAAAAGCTAGTTAGGGGTTGAGAGAAGTTAGAGGGGAGGCCCAAGTGACTAGGATGTACTGATTGTAAATGTCCTTTTTGATGGATTGATTAAGCACCTCATTGCCTAGAAGGAGATGACAAGGAGTATAAAGAGTATTTAAAGCGAGGGAGCTGGTTCAAATAAATGGCAATAGATGGGAAGAATAGGTGGACCTTAGAGAAGCAACAAAGTTGATGCCTAGGAGGATCAAAGATGCAATCTCTTTTAGGGAACAAAGCACCAAGAAAGGATCCCATGAGACAAAGAAAAACTTCCTATGGACCTTTGTTGGTGTGAATAAATGTCTTGTACGTAGTTAATTCTCTTACTAGGGACTTAGGGGACATATTCACATGTTAAGTTTACTTAGGTCCTAAGATTCTTTCTAGAAGACTTAGTTGTCATGTCTAGACTTTATCATTTCCTAGGTAGTTATGATAAGTTGTCTCATATCATAAGATTAAGACACTTGTCATAATCTTATCACATCTTATGCCTCACCTTGGCTATATAACCGAGGGTCTCTCACACATTGTAAACCAATTCCATTAATTCTTTTTGCATTCATTGATAGGAATACAGTTTATTCTTGTCATATTGATCTTCTAAGTATTTTGTGCTTTCCATAGGCCTTTAGATCTTGGGTGGCTATCTGCATAGCCAAATTTTACATGGTATCAGAGCAAGTTGAGTGCCTTTGGTTAGTCTTTTGGGAGATCTGGAGAATCGGAAAGGTGTGATAGAAATACCAGATTTTGGGGGGGTTCCTTTTTTGGCCTTGTATTGTAGGTGCATTTTGGGAGCTTGTTGCATTAGATTTGAGCTCACCATTGCGTCCGGAGTGTCCAAGAAAGTAAGATTTTGCTTTTTGTTTCATCCTAGTTGGACATTGGAGGCCAAATCTACAAGGGTTTGAAGATTGAAGGTGGTTGCCAGATCTAGGAGGTAGCTACCACTTCAGAGCATTTTAAGCCAAAAAGAATGTTGCCATTGCGTTTAGAAGGCCAAAAACCCCAAGATTGACTACTAAATCATCAAATTCGAACAAATTTGCTCTCAGAGGCAAAATTTTTTTAGCAGGTGGGCCGTACGGCCTTACCTACACAGGTAGGATTTTTAAATTAAAAAAAATAAAAAAATTTTGTTTGCGAATTTTTTTTAAAATTTCAAAAAATTTAATTGCATTTTTTAAAATAAATAGCAATTTTTAAATAAAAATCAAATAAAAATAAATTGCATTTGTTTTGATAAATAAAAAGTTTTAAATAAAAAAAATTAATTGCAGTACTTGTGGGTACCGTAGGGTACCTGCACTGTAGGCCATACGACTCATGACAACAAGGGCGTCTACCACCTGCACGGCCACACTAGCCGTTGCAGGGGCAGCATCCTTGTTGCACACTCTCTCCCTCCCCCTCCCCTTGTGGATTATTTATTTATTTATTTATTTTAAAGTTTTTTAAAATAAAACTTTTTTAGTTTCTCTTTAATTTTTTTAAATTAAAGTTTTTAATAAATAAAACTTTTCAATAAGTTTTTTTAATAATATTTTATTGAAGTTTTAATAATTATATATATAGATTTGCTTTTTCTTTATTATTTTTAATAAAGTTTTAAGTTTTTAGTAAAAAATTAATTTTTCTTTATTAATATTTAATAAAGTTTTTTCTAAATTCAAAAAAATTTAATTATTTTCTTTGTTATATTTAATAATAAAGTTTTAAAATTAAACTTTTTAATTAAGTTTTTTTAAAAAAGCAAATCATGGATATAAGCAAACCTGGAAAAATGTTGCCTACCAATCGAGCCTTGTCTTGCACCGTTCATGTTAAATTTTAATGATCAGATTAATGCACAAAATTTAATTCAAAAATCAGACACTATAACACAGCAGATACTCTAGGAAAACCCTCCACTTGAGGGAGAAAAACCCAACAACAATATATCACTTATATATTGAATCTCAACAATGAAAGACTCCTTTACAAGAGGCCGATATGAAGGCCAGTAGAAGCATCACAAACTGATGCAAACTCAGATACAATCAGATGTAAATTGCTGATTAGAACCTCAATCAACAATCTGCTCTTCTACAGAAATTGCTCTCTCCTTTATATAATTCGCACTTGAACTCCAAAGAATAATGATGAACTGAATGAATCGACGATGCAATGAGATGGAATGACTTGTATATATACAAATGATGGAGGAGGACGTGCCTTTTCATAAACACCAAGTCGGCCCAGTAGGGAGAGATAATTCCAAAATGATTGCACCTCTTCATGATGTCAGTTATAACAATAATTAAATGACTCTTTAATGAAATCGCATTTAAGACAAATAATGTTGGCCTTGAAAGATTGTATCTTTTCATCATATCGAACCTTTACAAAAATCGTGTCTTTCAATAAATCGTTTTCTTTATAAATTAAATAGCCCTCTTGGCTATATTTAATTTATCACATGTAGAGAGGAGATTGTTGGAAGAAGACCACGACGCTGCCATAAACATCGACACTTCCTCTCAGCTAGGGAGGATTCTTCTAGCTGCACAAGACATATCACCTCATCGTGATGTCCACCACAATGGCTACAACCATATGTGGTAAAGAAACGATATCACCTCATCGTGATATCAGATATCACCTCAACATGATATCAACCATAATGGCGACAACCATCTATGGTATGTATAAGTGTTCATCACTTGCATGATGTTGTCACCTCAACATGACTTTCACCATGGCTCTCCCAGAGGGTGAAACACAAGTACAAGAAAATCATCACAGACTCTCTCACGTGATGCTGTCATGGAGTCACACACATGACATCCACCATGGCTCTCCGAGAGGGTGGAATCAAGGGATTTCACCTCAAACTTCTCTTACAGAGAAGAACTCATTAACAAGGGATTTCACCTCGAACTTCTCTCATAGAGAAGAACTCATTAAAGAGGATCACTGATACTGAGACTTCTTCTCAGTTAAGGCTGTATTCTCTACCATACCAAGCTTATCTTGAAAGTACACAAACTTTATCGTAGAGAGAGGCTGGTGAGAATGTCTGCCGTCTGCTCATCAGTGCTGATATACCTCAACTGTATAGCTTTCCTCAATACCATATCTCTGATATAGTGGTATTTGATCTCAATATGATTAGTTCTGTCATGAAACACTGGATTGACAGAAGGCTTCACACAACTCGGATTATCACAATGAATAATAGTAGGCTCCATTGATTGTACAAATCAATTCTGCAAGGAGCTTACGAAGCCACACTGCTTCCCGAACTACCACACAAGCTGCAATATACTCTGCCTCTGTTGTACTCAATGCTATAGATGACTGTTTCCTGCTGCACTAGGAAATCATAGTAGATCCTGTTGATGTGTTTTTCGTGACCGCACCAACGTAGAATAAAGTCGCCAACGGCTACCCTATTCTCTCTTGATCAAAGTATCCAGCATGCTAAGATTGCAAGAAAGTTCATGCGTTCAACTCCAAGGTTCTTTTAGTGCGAATAGGCTCAGTTTGGCTCGATGTGATTTGCTGGTATTTCAAGGGGACTTACGGAATTGTTCGCATGGAGAAAGGAATTCAAATGTCGAAGATTTGTCTATGAAACGCGGGTTTCCTATTCTAACCAAGTACCGAATTGAAATGGGGTAAGGGTTAAGAAGATTCTAATCTACTCTAAGGCGTGGGACATGGCGATCAATCTTCACAAGCTTCAACCAAACTTCGCTTTGCCTCGCATCGGACAGCTTCCACGGAGTCGGTGCAATCTTCAAGGGAGATGACTAAAGATGTTCAAACCACCACTTGACATAAAGATACCATCACAACGACGCATACCATTATTCAAACCGTGATTGAAGTTAAGTACATGATATTCCAAATTTTGACCACACAAGGCGCATTCACCATCAGCAAATACACTAGTGGTATGGATAGACGAAGTTGCTTAGATCAAACACCACATTCCACAGCTAACATCTACTTGCATGGAATGAAAATTATACTACTTTGAACTATTTTATGCTACCATTTGAATCAGAAGGACGAAGAAACCTTGCTAGCTACTCACAACAAAGACGAAATTCACCATCAATGAAAAACTCTTTTATTGAGAGAGTGTTCACAACAATTTCTTACAAAGTTTTCAAAGGGAAAACTTTCCCTCTTCTTCAAACTACACTATCAATCTATACTAAGTTACTCTAAGCTATCACCTAGTTGTCTCTCTACTCCGACTTCTACTCTAATGAGATACAAATGAGGGGGACTCCCCCTTTTATAGATGGCCAAGTCCAATGGACGGCTCAGATTACAATCGGCTGGATGGCCAGGATCGTGCCACCTCAGCCCTAAACAAAATTTGCCCTAAAAAATGCCACAAAGAAGAGGGGTAATAAATGAGCCATAATGTCCATCATCCTTCTAGAAGATTCCTGTTTGTAGATGCGTTCACACTGTTCTCGATCTTCTTCTTGACTTTTGTTCTTCAACCTTGCTCGAACTTCCATTCTCGAATTTGAAGGATTTTTCAATCTTGGACTAGATCATTTCCGCTTGCCATCCGTCTGACTGTGTTGGGTGCACATTGGATTCTTGAGGAGAAACTCCAACACTTAGCCATTTCTTGCAACTTTTCTTCCTTATGTGAAACTCAAACTTTATCCTCCTCCGAAGGTTGTAATATCATCGTGCTTCACCACTTCAAGTCATCGCCGCTTGGTCTCGACGTTCCTCCTGCAAAAACAAGCAAGGAGAAGAGTATTAGAACACTTCATAATATAAACTCATCCTACTTACCAGGATTCTCACGCTCTAATTTCCAAGCGTTCATCGCCTTCACTAGCCAACTTTGCATTCAATCCTTCATGCCTTAGCCAAATTTTCAACCCATCTTCCTCAAGGGTGTATCATCTTTTAAAAGTATTAGCTTCAACTGCATCTTCTTCACTTTTTCGGCTGACATTTCATCCAACTCTGGCTCGAGCAAAACGTTTTCATTAGGAACTCGATCAAACATCATCTAGACGATCATTTTCAGGTTCATCTGCCAAGGCGAATTTTTATCTTGAAAACACATTTTATTCCTTGTCTTAGAAAATTTTCAAATTTCCCTTAGAAAAATTCATCAACCTGGTGCCCATTTAAAATCTTCATCCTAGAATCCTTGACAAGCTGTGGAAGACCTTAAAATCCATTCCTCATCGATAATCTTCGATACCTAGAAGAAAATTTCTTTCAGAACGCGTCGAACCCATGGGTACCCAACGAACGGGTTCATTTAATTTTCTGGAATTTTGTACCTTGGAAAAATAATTTTCAACAATTTATTTCATTTCTTCATCTCCTCTGAGAATTTTGTTGCTCTGACTTCAAAATTTTTTTACTCATCTTGCAATGTTGGCACCTTCTGACTTCATCATTGGCAACTTCACTCGGACTTCAGGAAAATTTCACCACCTTGGGTCTAGGTGTATTTTCCAAGGAAGAAAATATTTGCCTTAGAAAAATTTGAATCACTTAGCATTTTTGAAATTTTTTGCCTTAGAAAATTTTTTGCTCAACTTCGATCATCTTGCCTGTGCTGAGAAAATACATCGACTTCTCTTAGAAAATCTTCCTCGAACGCCCAACATGTATGACTCTCAATGCTTAACATGTCTTATTTTTTTTTTTTATCAGCTTCAACGCCTTAGGAAAATTTTATCATTTTGCACCTTACACACTTGGGCGCATATCTCATGTAGAGGGGTAACTTCACATCCACGCCTAGCATTTTCTTTTTTTTATTCACCACTTAGCAATATTTTCTCCCATCAATTTTATTTCACCATCTTCACACCTTGCATGGCGCACATCACACTTGAAGGTGAATATTTTTCAAACGCCTAGCATACTTCACTTTCCACTCACCACCTTTCTTATTTGGGCGCATATCACATGAGGAGAGGAATAAAGCCTTTCAATGTGACTCTTGAGCTTCATTGTTTTGTCTTCACATGGCCCCACTTGGGCGCATATAGCATGTAGAGGAGAATAACACATTTCCAACGACCAGCCTTGCCTTGTTGACTTCTAAACATGGGCGCAAATAGCATGGTGAGGTGGATGAGATTCTAACGCCCTTGACTTCTTTAAATCTTTGACCCTCTCCTTGCATGGGCGCAAATGACACATAGAGGAGGATATTTATACTTAGAAATTTTCTTTGAAGTCATCCACCTTGGGGACGCATTTAGCTATGTGTGGTGCATAAAACTCTTTGACTCCTTTGACTTGCTTGTTGGGTGCATTTGCTACTTGATGAAGGATGGGCGCAAATGCAGGGTGGTGGAGGATTAGTCCATGCCTTAGAATTTTTTTGTCACCTCTTCATCAACTTGGGCGCATTTTGCCATGGCTACTGGATAAACTTCAGACTTGGAAATTTTCTCAGCCACTGCCAGCTTCTTTTTCTTTGGGCGCATTTCAAGGGTGGTACTAGATATTTTCAACACTTAGGCGTCTTTCTCTCTTTTTGCCAGTTTATACATGCCCTGCTATTTATAGTAAGTCTCTCAATTTTTGCATCTCTGAAGCTCAGAATGATTTGAAATTTTAAACACTGCATCCTTGCAACCTCGTCAACCTGTCGACATTGCTATTTTTAGCCCATTTTTGGTGGTGATTTACTATAAATAGTAACTGCTAGCTTCTGATAGCTCCACTGCTCCGATTAACTTGAAATTTGAATGGCGTGTTCCTCACCACGTGACCTTACTGATGACGTCAGCGCATGCACCTGACTTGCTATTTTTAGCCTGTTTCCAAATTGACTTACTATAAATAGTAAGTGCTTCATTTGGCTTGAAATTTTACCAGCAGATAGCCCGAAGCATGCTAATCGCTGTGGTTTACACCGGTTTTCAAATTTTTTGACTTTTTACCCTTCTTTTCAGGCTCCGAAGTTGGAAACCCTAATTCGCTCTGCATGCGTATCAAATGATCTCTGTTTGCTCTTGTTTCTGTGGCATTGCGATCAGCTTGTGATTCTGAAATGCTGGAAAGCGGCTGCGGACGCACCTACTGAAAATAGTAAGTTCCCAAATAGGTGGTTATCTCGTTTGCATGTCACATCATCGCGAAGCTCTCGAAAAACCCACAAGGAATCATCCGACATGCAAAAGAAACCCTGACATGTAAACCCTAAAAATAGCCTCGAAAGACTGAATTCCGAAAGTTGTCTCGTTTTGCATGTTATATCATCGCAAAGGTCTCGAAAAACCCAGAAGGAATCATCCGACATGCAAAGAAAAACTCTGCATCTGAACCCTGAAATTTATCCAGGAAGCTGAACTGCTAAAAATAGTAAGTTGTCTGTTTTCGCTCAAATTTTGCATGCGAGCAGCCTGATGCGCTCTGAATACAGTGTGACTGTTGGAATCTCAAAAATGCTGACAAATTGCCTGTAATTGCACACTTACTAAAAATAGTAAGTACCTCAGAATCTGATGAAAACTTGCTGAGAGTCTGCTAGAAGCACACTGACAACAACGTTAAGCTCAATTTTCAATTTACTCACTTCGTTCGACTTCGGCTTGACCAGAAGGATGGAAACCCTAACTCTCAGACTTTACCAAAATCCCACATTAGACGGGCACACCCCGAAAGACAGACAGTAGAAAAGAGAGACAACGACAAAACAAACGAAAAGCAAAGCCAAAATTAGGGGGGTCCCCATTTGCAATGGGGCGATGTGTGAAAAACGTCACAACAGATCCCAAACTGAAGCAACATTTAGAGGTGCTCTTCCGATTAGTAACACTCCCTGCCCAATCAGAATCAGTAAAACCATGCAGCTCCAGGTCCACATCTGAAGAATATCTCAACCCATATCCAATTGCGCCACACAAGTGTCTTAGGATATGTTTTGCTGCAACAAGATGTATCTGTCTCGGTTCACACATGAACTGACTAAGTGCACTCATTGCATAGCAAATATCCGGTCTAGTATACAACAACGATCCAATCAATTGCATGTACATCGTGTGATCCACTAGATCTGAACTAGCTGCAGCCTCTTTCAACTTGTGCAAGTTGGTCTCCATAGGTGTCGACATGGATTTGCAATCCATCATAACAAATCTCAATAGTATACTTCCATCTTCTTCAGGTTCAGTAGGCTCCCTCTGAGTCTCCAAGTACTTGCATCAACCTTCTGACCTCTTCGACCAAGATTTCCTGCAACACTTACCTTAGATAAATGTTTTTCTAGTGCACACCTCTAGTACTGTAGAGAATTCAGGATTGTCCTCCTCGACTTCATCCCAAATCACACTATTTTGAATAGGTTTGCGGAGCTACCAATGTCAAATCCAGATGATTGTCTTGTGCAATTCTGATCTCAATAGCTGAAGAGGTCTTTCAAGGATTTAACACTTAGCCTTGTAATATAGTAATCTTCACTTCTTCTCAGTGAGTTACAAAACTCCCTCTTGATCCCTGCTTCAGAGATTGCAAAGAAGACTTCTCGAAGTGAGCTCTCTCTAGCCACCGACTCAATCCCATGGCTGCAAGTTGTGACTTCATGCTTGATCATTTCTTTGGTCGGCATGACTTCCTCACAAGATGCCTCAAGTGTTTCATCACTAAGTAATCTCTCATCACCTTCTTGCTCCTAGATCTTGTTATCACGGAATCTAGCAGCGCTCGTTCCACGGATAACCCCCCTACGAAACTTGTCCGTTTCCTAGGATTCGTGAAGTTCAAGTACGCATAACGGAGTGATTTTCAAGCCACCTCGAAATGCGTTCCCAAGTCTCGAATAGTCAATTCGAGCATTCCCCCTTGTTCGCCTCAAAAGACCTTCGAAACGAGATCTTTCGCGACGTTTCACTGTTAGTACTTTGCAAATTACGGAAGATGCAGTAGCACTGAAAAAGTGCGCTCCTGCAGGGAAAATCCAAAAATTTGGCTAAGTCTGGAAATGTAAGGGCGCTAAAATTTAGCGCCCCTACATGAAGTGAAAATTCCAAAAAATGCAAGAGCGCTAAATTTTAGCGCCATTACATTTTTTCCTGACACTTAAACTTTTTTGAGCTTCTGGCACGTTTCTTCATGATTTCGCGTTTTTCGTCAATCGTGCCACTTTTCGTGCCTAAATTTATTGCACGACTTGAGTTAGGTTTTTAATTTTCATTTTGCAAGTTAAGTGAATGAATTCGCCACTTTTGTTGTTTGTATTTTATTTCTTTTATCTCATCTTGATGTGCGAGTTCCTTTCTCCACTGCAATTCGCGTTTTGAGGATTTTCGCCATTCGCCTCTTCAGCAAGATTTGCGTTTCGCCCTGGTAAAGTTTTCCATTTAGCTTTGTATTGTCATTTGTATATGATCTATGTTCGTTCGCGTTTTTGTTTCTTTCTTTCACGTCTTTCATTTCATTCGCGTTTTTTGTGTCTTACCATTCGCATTCTTCTCTTTCCTAAACCTACGCTTTCTCTCCCTTCGCGTTTTCCTCACCATGTTCGCCATTCATGGTTTGCTTTCATTGCACGAGCCTTGGTGAACCTTTGCTAACCCTCGCCATTCCTTTCTTTGTTTTCTCCAAACGTGTATTGTTCTACATTCGCGTTTCTTTGTTTCTCTACGCGTCCCACCCTCATTCTCCATACACGTTTCTTTCTTCCTTCAAAGATGGCGACATTTCTGTGTTCCATGTTTTGTTCATTTCTCCTCACAAACTCATATCTCTCCAACGTTATTCCCATCGCGTTTTTCACGCCGTTCTTTTCATATGCTTTGAAACAAACTTTGCAATCTCACAAAAGAAAAGATTTCTTGTGAAACCCTTAAGCATAAACATGGAAATGGAGACAAATTCGAAAGCTTTCATTCTACAAGCATTTGCAAAGCTCAAAGCGCCTTCGCCATTCCTCACTGCATTTACATCACCAAAAATTGCCAAAATTGCAGAAGCGCTAATTTTCAGCGCTATGACATTTCAAACTTAACAAAAATTGCCTAACACTGAAAAGTGTAAGGGCGCTAAAATTTAGCGCCCTTACACCAAAAGCAATTTTCTTAGAATGTAAGGGCGCTGAATTTTAGCGCCCTTACACTTTTTGCAGGCTTTTCCCAGACCTTTCCAAATGCACTCCATTTTTGACCAGTGCATCCCTGAGCTTCGTTTTTCCGCATTCGTGCATCGTTTTGCGTGCCTCGCCATCCGCTCCATGCTTTTCCACCCTTGTGCTCATTTCACGCTTTCCCATGTTTCCTAACAATTGGTGTTTGTTCTGGCTAGACGGATTGCAGTCTACTCTCAGAGATCGTCAAGTCAAGAGTGCTCAGTGTTCCAGTTTCTTTTGATGACTGCTACGAAGCCTCCTTCTTCTTCGAAAGCAAAAAGCAAGATGAAGTACAAATATCAAGGCGTCTATCCGCCAACTATGGTGCTTTCGAAAGTTGAAGAAATAAAGGATACAGAAGTTGGCCATCAAGACTTGGTTGACTTCGCAAAGTTGACAGAAACGAAGCCTCTCCCTGATTCAATGAGGGCAATCGTACACAGCAATCTCCACTTGGTGGCGATGTTCCCCACAGCTGCGCATAATACTGAATTTGTTCTTCAAATTGCGTCTCATTACATCCGAGAAAGCAGAAGTGTGATCGACTCTTCCGGGCACGAGATTCTAAGACTCGACCCCGATTTCTTTGACATTGTCTTCAAGGTTCCTCACATGGATAAATATATTGACATTTCTATATCAAAAGCACAGGAGATTTTCGATGCTGATCCCAATAAAGCCAAACAGTTGATAAATACTCAATGACTCAAAAAGCCTAGATCGTCTGTTTCTAGATGGCCGAAAGGACTCTTGAGAAGTGACTTCAAAGATGACGTCAAGGATATGATCACGTTTCTGAGCAGAGTGAAGGGTTTGCCGGAATCATCCACCTTTCACGATTGGATGTATGAGTACATCAGGATCATAAGGAGGCAGAAGGTGCATATTGACTGGGGTAAACAAATCAGTGATGAGATGCATGAGCAGTTGATTAATGCTCCTTCTACATTGAAGTTCTACATGACTTCTTACCTGGTGTACGCAGCAGCTGTGATGAGACAATTCCCAGGTCTATCTACAAAGGGGAATCGAATGATGGTCCCTGTGTACAGATATTTCTATCAGTTGGAGCTAAAGGAGAGCTTTCACCATTTCAGACGGGTCACTGATGCTTTCTTTGCGCCCTTACTCTTCAACTTTGATCCAGCTCTGGAAAGAAGAAGAGTGCCTGATGAGGCTTATAAGGTGGTAAGTAAAGTTGGATGTATTTTCCTCCAATTCCCAACGTTTACTTACTTGAGAGTAGGTTGTTGCCGGTTGTCCCTACATGCTACCACGTTATCGCCGGATAAGTGGTTCTCATAAACTTATCGCGGTGGTGA
>VDFB02097665.1:0-72095 GCA_007258455.2 Sequoia sempervirens
ATCATCTTACCTTCAACTGCATCCTCTTCACTTTTCCAGCTGAGGCGTTTACTTTGATATTTCATCCAACTCTGGCTCGAGATTGCTTTCGTCAGGAATTTGATCAAAAATTATCTAGGCACCCAACTTCAAATTCATCCCAAGGCACTTTTATGTCAACCACACATTTTATTCCTTGCCTTTGAAACTTTTTCAAATTTTCCTTAGGAAATTTATTATTTCAAGTGCCGAACAAAATCTCCATCCTTCCTTGGCGAAGCGCAAAGGAGTTTGAAATCCATTCCTTGTCAAAAATCTTCAATACCCAGAAGAAAATTTCCCTCAGAACATGATGAATTCATGGGTCTACAACGAACGGGTTCATTTAATTTTTCTTGAATTTTGAACCTTAGAAAAATAATTCCACATCAAATTTAATCTTGTTCTTCATTCCTGTGAGTTATCTTGTTGCTCTGACTTAAATACTCTTAATCAAACCCGTGAAGTTGGCATCCTCTAACTTCTTCCGCCAGCAATTTCATTCGTGTTTCAGGAAAATTTCATCACTACTACAACTTGGGTGTCTTTTTCCTAAGGAAGTGAAATTTTGTGCCTTTAGAAAATTTTAAATTAAAATCACAAACATAGGCATATTTTGAATTTTTCCTTAAAAAATTTCATTCAACTTCAATCACTCATTTTGCCTGCAAGGAAATTTTATTAACTCGCTCAGAAAAAATTTTCTTTTAAATGCCTTGAGCGCATTTCACATGAAGAATATATTTTTCTTTCTCAACGCCTAGCATATTTATCAATCTTACTTCAAACTTCATGCATTTTGGGCGCATTTCACACTTGAAGAGGACATAGCTTCCAACGCCTAGCAATATTCATCAACCCCACCTTCACCTTACCTTGGCATACTTAGCAAATTTTATTATTCACATCATCTCATAGCCTAGTGCATTTAGCACATGTGGAAGAAAAACTCCAACGCTTTCACTTGTCAACTCCTATTCACCTTACCTTAGGCGCATTTCACACTTGCAAGAAGACTTAGCTTCCAACGCCTTAGTTATTTTATGTCACCACCTTACCTTTCCCTCTTGGCGCATTTAGCATGTGTAGGAGGAATAACTTTTACCACGCCTTGGTATTTTGTCTTTATATGCCTTGATTTGGTCGCATATTGCATGTGATGAAGGATGAAACACTTTCAACGCCACCTTGTGACCTTTGAGCTCCCTTCTTTTGTCCTTACATGCCCTCATTTGGGCGCATTTGAGCATAGGAGGAGGATGAAACATCTTTGACCTTTGACTTCCTCCTTTTGTGGGCGCATTTCTCATGGTGAGGTGGATGGAGTTTGATACATGGGCGCATATGACATGGTGTGAAGGATGGGCGCATTTTGCCTATAGTGGAGGATGAAACTCCTTTTGACTCTTTGACTTTCTTGCTAAACATGGGTGCAAATGGAGGCATGAGGTGGATAATCTTCATTACTTAGAATATTTTCTATCCTTTTGCTTGTGAGGGAGCATTTTCAAGGTGGTGAAGGATTTTAAAATTTCCAACACTTAGGATTTTTTTTCAAGGCATCAAGGTACGTTGGGCGCATTTTGAAGGTGGAGCAGGATATCGATCCAGACTTAGCAAAATTTCACCTCATGCCAGCTTCTCTATGTCCTGCTATTTATAGTAAGTCCTCTGATTTCTATACTTCTAAAGCTCGGATCGATTTGAAATTTTAGGCATAGGACCCTCATGACCCTGTCAGCCTATTCACACTGCCATCCTGACCTGACCTACTAAAAATAGCACATTTCTGAAGGTGGTTTACTATTTATAATAACTGCCCGTTTCTGAGACCTTCACAGCTCTATTTGACTTGAAATTCGAATGACGTGCTCCTCATCGGGTGACCTGCCCACTGGCACTGGCGCCTGCTGCTAGTTTACTATTTTTAGCCAGTTTCTGGAACGCCTTACTATAAATAGTAAGTGTTTCGATTGCCTTGAAATTTTACCGGTGGATAGCTTGAAAGATGCTGATCGCAATGGGATACACCGGTTTTTGGAAATTCTGACATTTTACCCCTCTTTTTGGGTCCCGAAGCTAGAAACCCTAATTTGACTTGCATGCATATCAAACGACCTCTGTTTGACCTCGTTTCTGTTACACTGCGCCCTATTTGTGTTTCTAACGTGCTGGGAGAGAGCTGTCGGAATGCACCTGCTAAAAATAGTAAGTCATTGAATACTGATCATCTTGCTTTGCATGTCACACCACTGTGAAGCCCTTGAAAAACCCACAAGGAATCACCAGACATGCAAAGAAAACCCTGACATGCAAACCCTAAAAATAGCCTCTGAAAGCTGAACTTTGAAAGTCATTATCTCATTTTGCATGTTATACCATCGCGAAGGTCTCTGAAAACCCAGAAGGAATCCTCAGACATGCATTGAAAAACTCTGCATATAACCCCTGAAATCTGCTCTAGAAGCTGAACTACTAAAAATAGACAGTTGTCCGTTTTGGCTCAAAATTTGCAGATGAGCAACTTGACATGCTCTGGATGCAGTGTGACGGTCGAAACTTCAAGAATGCTGAAAGAACACCCTGAATTGCACACTTACTAAAAATAGTAAGTTGTTAGAATCTGATGAAATTTAACTGAGAGCCTGCTGGAAGCATACTGACAACAATGCCAATCTCCGTTTTCAATTTACTCACCTCGTTTGACCACAAATTGGCTGGAGAGTTCAAAACCCTAATTCTACAAACTTGGCCAAAATTTTACGTTTAAGCTCAATGGCGGACCTATCCCCGGAAAGGCAGACAGCAGAAAGAGACAAAAAGAGAGAGAGAGAGAGAGACAAAAACAAAGCCAAAAGACCAGAATGGAGCAAAAATTAGGGGGTCCCCATTTGGAATGGGGTGATGTGTGAAAAAGTCACAACAAGTCCTTTGGAGACCAAGGCGCCCACTGTGGAATAAAAAGGCAGCAAAAAGACAAGGTGATTTGATGTTTGTGAAGAAGACGTCCTTGTTGCTGTCTAGTACGGCCCAAGAACCAGCAATAAATGAATCCGTATAGCCTTGGAATGTGTTTCAGATGCTAGATAAATAACGGCCAATGAAAAAGATTCCCCTCTGGAGAGAAATCAACCCAAACCCCAATCTGAAACTCCACAAATATGCTCTGTTATGACTTCTTAATGAAGCCACTCTGAAGGACAAGCTTCAACTGGTATTTCACAGCCTCAGTATGTCTGATTCTAAAGAGTTGACGTTCTCCAAAACCTGATTGCAGAAACCCTTGTTTCTCCAACTCCAAATGTTCACAGAGAGAAAAGACAAAATTTGAATAATCATATCATAATGGGTTCTATTCTATCTTTGAGAAATATAGAACCTCTCTCAAAAGTTCGACCCCTTTGAAAAAAGCAATTAAATGGCATTTAATAATATTAAATTCGCCCTTTTCAGACTTACGCAAATTAATCAATAAATGGCTTTCACTTTAATGAGTAATAAATACTCATTTAAATAAATATTTTGCCCCCTTCATTATAAAGTCATTAAATACTTTATAATAAGCCATTCAATTAATTAATAGCTTTAATATTTCACTTAAAGTGACTTTATAATATAAAGTCATAATAATAATCTTTTAATTATTATTAAATGCTCCATTATTCCTCGTTTGCTCATCAAACTGTCAAACTGGGTCGAAACTAAGATGACCAGCTGAGCCAGGTGCCCTGCCAAAAATAGTAACCCCTGTTGGCTTGACTTACTATAAATAGTAAGTGCCTGAATATCACTCTGTAAGACCCTGCAAAAGCCCAAACCTAAATCAATTGATGGAGTAATGTCCCAAAACTCAGGATAACTGCCAAAAGCAACCCTCTAATCACATTTGTCAGCCTACGAGGGTCTGAATGATAGGCTAACCCCTCAAACACCTGAACTGCCTAGAAAGGGGACATTACATCTTTGGCCATGCAAGAACTTTTCCCTCGGAAAATGCAACTTGATATCCTTTGTCCTCCAAGGCTGAAATTGATACAAGGTTCCTCTTGATGCCCGGTACAAATAACACATCGCTCAAATGAAGAGAGATGTCGGAATCTAAGTGAAGAGAGGAGGCTCCAACACCTTTCACAAAAAAGCATGCATCATCTCCAATTATGACTTGAATGCTTGTATCTCTCTCCACCAATTCTGAAAGATGTTCTCTAAATCCAGTAATGTGACGAGAGGAGCCACTATCAATCAACCATGTGTTGCTATCAGTTGGAACATTGCTTGATAGGGCAGAGATAAATAGAAATCCACATGAATTGTCTCTTGAATCCTTTTGAGGAGAGACCTCACCCACATCTGCAATAGAAACATGTTGTTTTGGTCTAGTTGCACAATCTCTCACATAGTGACCAAACTTGTCACATTTGAAGCACTGTTTATGGGAGAGATCCTTCTTTTTCTTAGATTCGGGAGCACCATCTGATCTTCTATCTTTGTTCCTCTTGAAATTTTCTTTTTTTCCTTCTCTTCCTTTCCTCTTCGATGTTTGAGCAACAAGTACATGAATGTCTTCATTGTTAGAACTTCGCCCATTGCCTCTTGCTGCCAATCTTGATTCTTCTTGAATACAATCAGCCCTAAGACGATCAAACTTTGGTAGCTTCGATCTTCCACTAATACCTTGGATAAATGGCTCCCAAGATTGAGGAAGACCATTAAGGGCCAACATGACTAAGTCTTTATCATCAACCATATGACCAACGGCACAAAGTTGATCTCTTAACTCGGTGATCTTCATGAAGAAGGAGATGACTGAATCTCCTTTCGCCATCTTGATGTGATGAAGTTGTTGCCTCAATGCAAGAGCTCTACTTGTATTATTGATCTCATACAATCCCTCCAAGGTCTTGAACATCTCTCTCACTGTCTTCAACTTGGAGATAATAGGCACAAGATGATCCTTCACAGAATCAACCAAAATCTTCTTGGCCTTTGTGCCATTCTTCTTCCATTGTGACTTCTCATTCTCATTAGAAGGCTCGGGAACTTCGCTCTCCACGAACTCAGCAATCTCATTTTCTTCCAATGCAATCAAAACTCTAAACTTCCAAGAGGTGAAGTTGGAAGCACCTTCAAGTCTATTCAACCTTGAGCCCGTTCACCATTTTAGAAGATAAGATAGACACACGAAGATGAGAACAAGAGAGGAAGAGTATGCTGCTTATAGAAATCTAATCAACCCGCTCTTATACTATGTTAGTTTTAGGATCAGAAATTAAATAAGCAGATATAGAGCAATTTTAAACAAATTAACACAACATATACCCTAGGGAAACCCTCCAACTTGAGGGAGAAAAACCTAGCAACAAAATATCTCTTATATATTGAATAATGAAGTCAACTCGCTTTTACAATAAGGCCAAATACTAGGCCGAATATCAACACCACACTTTGATGCACTCACAACAAAGAATCTAACACCTTGCTGATAATAATATCGATCCTCTTGAAGACACTATCAATCTCTTGAAGAACTCGCACTTCTCTTGAAATCGGACTATGAATGAATGAATATAATAATGATCAATGAAATATTCCCCTTAATTTTTTTTCTCAAAATTTAACACACAAACCAGCAACAAGTCACTGATTAGCGTTAGCTCCAAAAGCAAATCAGCATGGAAGTAACTCTAACCAAGAATGTTCACCAAGATCCCAATGTGGGCGAGGTGATAGCATATGGTCAGAGGATCATTAGGAGTAAACTAAACTGAAATTACAATTCATCTGCTGATGCAGGCATCCACAAGCAGTGGGGATACTCCACTTATTCAGTGGGTGAGATTATTACATTATTAAAGGCGGCAAGCCAGCCATTAAAATCCTCACTTCCACTTATTAACGTGGGGGGAAAACAGTCCACACAACCACTTATTTAGTGGGGGGAAACTTACAATTAAGAAAGATGGTTATTTAAACTCAACCACTCAATCGTGGGAGTATGAAATTTAAACTAATTGCAGCAAATAAAATAAATAGCTGTTAGTACTACTAATCAACTTTACAATGAATTAAACAGCTGCAAATAAGAAAGATATGCTTCCAAATCAATCAATGGTTAGAGTAACACTTCCTCTAACTCTTACAATACAATAATGATATAGGAATGAAGCTCAAACCAGCATTATATCAAAAACTAACAAGTCTGATCAGAAATAGAGAATACAGAAAATCAGACCAGCAAACTGTACATCAATGAAATGCACATAACTTTATCAATTTACCTCCAAATTGAGTGAAATCAATTGCAATGAACCTCTAGAGGATAGGCGCCCATGTCATGATGATGAAACAGCTTCAAAAAACAACCATTAATTTACTTGCACAATTCTCAATGCTCCCAACATGGTACGGCCCTTAGCAAGGGCGATTTTGCAAGATTAAAAATAAATACTTTGAAATAAATTTTGATCTTCCATGGGAAGGGGCGCCCATGTGCTAGGAATCCATATCTTCAATACCCAGAAGCATATTAAAATTGAACAAAAAGCTATTAATGAAAATCACCTTCAGCCATGAATGAACCAGCAAGCTCAAAACTGAAAAATACTTCAAATTCTCCAACAATGAAGCTCAATGTGCACTTCTGAATGAAGCACACTCTCAATCCACCATCTAGGGAACCATAGTTTCAGGCCCGAAGAATGGAGACAAATTTGCTAAGCTTTCCCTTAGCCGGATTCTGGATTCATTCCAGCAGCGTAACTTTGCTCTTCAAAAATATGCATAATCAGCTCTTCAAATAGCAGCAATATATAAACTTCAATTGGAAAATGAAGCAACAAGAACTCTTCAAATTCCAAGAAGTTGAATCACTTCAACTTCCAAAAGGGATGCCACTTTAAGCATTTCACTTTTTGAAATAATAAAATATTAATCAACCTCTTTTAGGCATCCAACTTCACTTTGCAACAATAAAGCATTTAATAATTCATTAAATGCACCATTGACCCCTTAATGACCCCCTTTTAAAAAAACAACATGAAGTGATCATTCCTAGGCGTGGGGGTACAACTGAGAAACATAAAAATGACTAAGTATAAAACTTAATCCATGGAGATAACCAAAGCCAAACTGAAACTGAAGGATAGCAAAATGACTTGAGTTGAATTGCTGATGATGCTACTGCTAAAATTAGACTTACTAAAAATAGCCAACTGCTATAAATAGTAAGTTCACATCAAAACAACAGAAAGCCAAACTGAACATTGAACTGCAAAGGATTGAACTGCTGCTAGACAGATACTGCCAAAAGAGACTTGCTAAAAATAGTGAACTGCTATAAATAGTAAGTCTGCACAACAACCTTAGAATGCCAACTGAGCAGTATCTGAAAGAGGAAACCCTAATTTTCTGCCTCAGCTTAGCCTACGGATTTCCGGAAATAGGCTAAATCCAAATGAAGAGCGTATGGCCAAAATGGGGACATTACAATGAACTAAACAGCATCCTATATATATACAAGTCGAATAGATAGGCTCCATAAGTCGTGTCTCTTCACATTACAAAGTCGTCCCATGAATGAAAGAATGTAACTCATGCAAAAGCTGGTGATTCAATGAAGTCAGCCTCATTAAGAATCAATTAATAATAAATAAATATTATTTATTCTCTCAAGTGAAGCGCCTCTTCACTAGTGACGTCTCCAATGAATTAAATAGCCGTTTAGGCTACATTTAATTTATTGCTTGATAAGTCGTGGCTGGAAGTAGAGGCCCGACACTGTAAACATCAACATAAGGAATTTAAAATTCCTTTATTCCCTTCCTTGTCATACATTGGGAATGTAGGACAAGGAAGGCCTTTATGACCACGATCCTCCCCATTCCCCTATGGTACCTCTTAAGGTCCATCTCCCTCTCAAGCTCTCACATTGTCTTGAGGCTTGAGAGATCATCTCCCTCACATATCTCCTCATGATGCCACTTGTCAACATGTCATGAGGTGAGATGTCTCAACTATTGTAAGCCCTTGATCTCTATCAAGTAATCCTAGCCCTCCATCTTTTTCTCCTCACACATACATATCAAACACTTAGATTTTTTTCATCCATCATGTAACTTTGAGCAATTTAGAGCCATTATGCTGCCAAAATCAAGTGAGCACACATGCAAACCAATCATCTTGGATAAATCTATGCTTTGAGGGCTTTGATATATGTGATTTTTGTTGAAATTCAGCAAGGTTTGAGTCCTCTTAGCCTAATCTGATTGTTGCATTGTTTTCTAGTGTTTTGAGTGATTTTATTACTATTTTTGTTCTGTTTGAGCACCATATTTCATTGCACACATTTAGGCACGCCTAATGGGACCCACGTCACAGGTGAACTAACCAAAGTTCGACTTTTTGAGTTGTTTTGCATCTACAAGTTTACGCAGAGGTGGATACATTGTTGTTTGGGTGGATACATCTTGTGAAGGGGAAAATTTGATCTTAGAGAGGCGGCTTTGCTTAAGCCTTTCATTAACAAGTTGACTCGCAGGTGAATGGGCAGACTTGTTCTATAAATGGGCGGACTTGCTAGAAACGAGGGAACTGTGCACTAGTTGGGTGGATCTAACAAAATTGAGGCAATCCCACGAAAATCAAGGCAACTCTAATTAAAGAGAGGCAATTGTGCACTTACTTGGGTGGATTTGATAAGATCAAGGTGACTCCACTCGAAATGGGGTGATTCTGCATTAGTCGAGCAACTTCATTAATTTTGGGGTGATTCTATCAATTTCGAGGTGATTCCATGGATTTTGGGGCGATTGTGTCACACTTGGGTGACTGACAATTTCGAGGCAGTTGCGTACTTTTGGGGAAGATACATACTGTACTTGGGCAATCTTGTAGGTATAACACTTGTTTAAATTTTCCCACTTCCCAATCAGCTTTCGTACGTTTCGATACTAATCGCTAACTTTTCTTTGGACGTGTGATCGCGCTAACGGTTGTTTGCAGCCACATGTACTTTTAGATCAGTGATTTAGACCTCTAACGTTGTTTCTTGTAAGACGTGGCCAAAGACCTTTGTTCTTTTTCCACTAATCTAGGAACACCTCAATTTTGCTAAAGGGTCAATTTATTGTTTGTTGTGTTTGGGTTCATTCGTTGACGTCTACTCTCCCCTTGCACCTTTCGATGAGCTTGGGGAACAGAAATTGCGGATCAACCTAAGTCTTGTTGTGTTATACCTAGGAGAGCTAGTTTTGCGTGTATGCTCTCTGCTTGCACTTCGTGCGAGCCTAGAGATTAGGAACGCCTAGCATATCCTTCGTTTTAGGAGGCTTGCTTGGGGATTTCATCCCCCCAAGGGACAACCTCAACCACGTGAACTAGTGGGGTATATAAAGGGGGGAGCGAAAATTGTACCCCAATCTAGTTGCATCGTGTTTAGCAAAGCTCTGATACTCAGGTGATACCGAGCTAAGAGTGCACGGTTGGTCCAAATGGCTTTGATAACGTTCCCGACCCACACTTGTGACGAGCTAGTGTTCACAAATGTGCCTCACATACCCTCCTAATATTTACAGGACTCATTAGATCACTTGTATTAGCTTAGTTTAAGACCATTTGATAGTCAGGAAGTGTGGTGTACGGAATGCAAATCGAACCCTAAAGTTACTCACAATGTACTTTCGTGCATTGAGATAGACATTATTGAGGCATCGCCTTTTGGCCACCACCGATAAGAGATCCTTCACCCTTGTGGGTTGTGATCTCTAGCTATCCAGACGTAGGTAGATAGTATTAGCGCCTACGCTCTGAGCCTACACTGATTTCCAATCCTACTTGACTAATTTAGGTCTATGCTATCTGGTGTGCTTTCTTGTGATTACCTATGAGTGTCTTCAATCCATCCAACAGCATCAATCTGCATTGTCTTTTTTTGTTCAATCCTTTTGCCATTCGGACAATGTCATCCTTGGGCGATCTTGCCCTGTTCTTGGGCAATTCTATTCCCACTTGGGCGGATCTGCTCTGGTCTTGGGCGATCTACTCTTGTTTAAATCCTTGGTCATGTGTCCTCTTGGGCGGATCTGCTCTATTCCTGGGCAGTTGCGCTCTTTCTTGGGCAATTCCACTCTAGTCTTGGGCGGTTTCGTTATTTAGGCGATCCTATGTCTAGTTGGGCGGTTGTGCTTTGTATTTGGACAATTGCATCTAATCTCCCTTTGAATCCTTGTTGGGAAATTTCGCTCCTTCTTGGGCAAGTTCGCTCTGGTCTTGGGTAGTTTCGTTCTTGGGCAATCCTACCACTAGTTGGGCGATTGCGCTCTGGTCTTCGGCGATTCCATCTAGTCTTTTGCACTAATCCTTGTTCGGTGGCCTCGTTCCTATTTGGGCAAATCCACATTGTTCTTGGGTGATTCTGCTCTTGGGTGTTTCAATTATTAATTGGGCAGATATGTACTATTCTTGGGCGATTTCATAGTCCATAGAAAATCCAAAGAGCTAATTCTTTCAGTGATGTTCTAAGGCTAACATTGTGATCAAATAACTTTTCCCATCCATATCTAGCTCATACTGGTCATTTTCGTCATATCACCCCCTCCAAAATCAATTGAAACTTCATCCTCACAAAAGAGGGACATCTCTAGACATATATTATTATCATCCTCATTATCCTAAATGAAGATCTAGCCTCCTATCACTCATTTAAGAACCTAAAATCCTAAATCAAACCATCAGCATCATACTTTCTTAGGAATTTTTCCTATCCTAAGGTAGTAATCCTTCCCATTCGAACTATTTCACCTCAAGCCAAAGGTATAGTTTGTATTGAAATCACTTGTGCTTGAGAACTTTGACTATCTCAAGTATAATCCAATCATCCTCATCACTTGTGCTTGAGAACTTTGTCTATCTCAAGTATAATCCAACCATCCTCATCACTCGTGCTTGAGAACTTTGCCTATCTCAAGTATCAATCCAACCAATTGCTATCAATCTAGGTTCTCAATCATAGTCGAAGCACTAAATCAAACATCAAATCCTCCATCTACTCACTCTTGTTTAGTCTTGTCCTTGGGCTTAGAGTCATCATCTTTCAATCAATCGCCATCTAATCTTTCATGCCTGTCACCACGCGGTTATAGCTTAGAAAACACATGGAACATCACTATTCTCCCTACACTACCGTCTTGCCCAATAGTGGAGAACCCCAGCACACCAACATGCAAGGGGGACCATTGAATCCAAACTATCCCCATGACCTTGTATCCATCGAGGAGATGGTTTCTCAATCTGAACTCACCCCTAGTCTTTAGGAGCACTACAACAATCCCACTAACGTACACGTGGCGAATCATCTCATAAATGTGTGTGTGGAATTTGTACTTGCTAAGCTCCTCATGCAAGGTACCAAATTTCCACCCAAAATCGATTTGTCACAAAATTTGGACACTGTGTAACCATCTACCCCTCAAGCTCCTAAAAATTCATGGGGTCCCATACCAGACTTCGGGAACGATGTAGTGATTCAGGTACCACCATCCCCCGTCAAAATCCCTACATTGGGATCGAGATTAGGGCTCAGTCCTATTCATGGTCCTGATACTGTATCCTCTGCCCAACTTCAGAGTTCAATCCCACAAAACATCCAACCTTCCATTTCACAAACATTGATCCATTCCACAACTCATGGTAATGTGGTGGTTCCCGTGTCTAACACTCCTGCATCGGCACCTTATCATGTTCCTCTTGTACCAGTTCAACCAGTGTATCATACCTCCCACATCCCCTTTTAATCCTCTTCTCACATTTCACCTCCCACTCACATTCCGCAATCTTATCCTAATCCACCTTTGCAATCTTATCACAATCCTCCTCCACAATCATACTTCTCCCCCCAACAACATCAACATCCTACGTTGGTACCTCCCCTTGATCCCATCATACCACAAGATCATTACCTCAATCAACATCCAACTACCCCACATCGTACCCAACATACATACATCCCACAAGATCCATCACACCAGTCTTATCTATCCCCACTACCTCAATATCCCTCATATCAATCTCAACAACCTCTGTAACAATACACTAATCCTCCATCGTCACATAACAATCCACTCCAATATCCGTCACAATCCTATCCTTCTCAACCACCTCAACAACCATCCAACAATCCCCCTCAATATCAATCGCACCAAGCTCAATCCTCTCACCAACCAACTTACTTCAATCTACCTCAACATCAATCTCAACCATCTCAACTTCCTCCACAATCCTATGGAAATCCTCTTCAACATCCATTGCATCAATCTCAACCATATCAACTTCCTCCTCAATCCTATGGAAATCCCCTTCAACATCCATCGCCTCAATCTCAACCACCTCCTCAACAATCGTATAACAATCCTCCTGAGCACCAATCATATCCATCTCAATCTCCACAACCCTCAAATTTCAACCCTCCACCACCTCCACAACAATCATATGCTAATCCGCCTCCAAATCAACCTTACCATCCTCCACCTTCACAACATCAATACATCAACCAACCAAGTTCCAATCCAGTGGTCCCTCCCCGATCCACAGCTCCTAAAAAAGAGAAGTAAAGACTCACATCAAATCATCCATTATCATCATTTTCCAATTCAAATTTCAGTTTTGTATTCAAGGACAAAATCCCTTGGTTGGCAATTTCCAAAGGGTAGAAACTCTCTTGGAATCTCTTCAGGTTTGAAGAGGGAAACCCTCATCTCCAATCAAGCAATTCTAGGAAAAGGTCAGAATTGTGCTTCAATTGGAGAATGATTTAGATTTGCCAACAAATTATATATCAGTGACATTATTGAGAGTTTGAATTCATTACATTCATATATTGCTAGTTTTCAATATTATTGCTGTGATGAGAGATTTATTACTCTTTTTTTGAGAGAGAGATTTATTACTTCATCAATTATCTATGTAAGGTTTTAATATTATTTTGTTGGAATAATATTATCATTATTGCTTAGAAGATTTAATATATTATTTGCTGTTAGAGCAGCAAATACTAATTAATTGTCAAGTACTTAGACTCAGCCATACCATCCTAGTTTTTAATCGCAGCCTTAACGAAAGTCTGCCGCTGCCTTTTGCTGAAGGCCATACATTATAAAGGGCTGCATAAGGCATCAGCAAATCCATCACAGCCCTCACAAACTCTTTTGGTAGGCAGCCGCATCTTATTAAGTATGAATTGCAGTCATTTTTATGTTATGTGAGCTAGCTCAGCTACATATATTGTGTTTGCCACTTCCTTCATAGGTCTGTCGCTGCCCTTTTTATGATTAATATAGTATTTGTGTTGCTACTTATATATATGGTATTTGGTTGTCCTTGGAAAATTTCTATCAGCATTCAAGAAGTTGTAATATCAGGGAACATTTGATTTCTATTAAATAAGCTTGGATTGATTTACTGTTATTTCTGCTTTTCAATTGTTATAGACTAAATTTGAGCGTGGGAGTTAGCATAGGGTTTGGATTTAAATCTTGCATTCATTTTCGGTATTTAAAATAAGTGTTGCATTCTGAAAATTATCGTAAATTGTCAGAATAGCATATACTATAGATCCATGTTTTATTTTTAGCATTTATAAATGAGTATTATGGAACTTAACATGGATGATCAACATTTTCATATTTCAACTTTCCGTTTGCATATCCACAAAAATATTATAAAAATTGTATATTGTGCAAGATCCCAATTTAGGGATATCACATATGACCATGTTGATTGATGATGATCGGCTATAGGACATTTTGCAAGATATCATTTAGCAAATGTTTCTGGCAAAGGGTGCAAAGAAACTATAAGCACCTATTCAGTCCTAGGCAATGTGCCATTGTGCATTGCCATCCAGCCTTGCCTCAATGGAGCTTGTGGGGCAAGTCCACCAGGGATCAAACTATCATTGTCAACTGTATTTTATATTTGGACCTTGAAAAAAAAAATCCTACACTATTTGGTAGACTTGTGACAAATGCCTTACACTCTCTCTATGCATCACAATACATAATGTAATTTTTCAGTCTATCAACTACACTTCATCTGTAAAGTACAACTACATTTTCTTGTTTTTCTTTAAACTCTATTCCTTAGATTTTGAGTATTACAAAATGAATCATCTGAGTAACAAAAGATGTAGCAAACTAGTAACAAAAGATGTAGCAAACTAGTGACAAATGTCTTACACTCTCTCTTTCTATGCATCACAATACATATGTAATTTTTCAGTCCAACTTCATTTCATCTGTGAAGTGTAACTACATTTTCTTGTTTTTCTTTAAATCACGTTCCATTCGATTTCCAGTGGAACAAAAGATGAATCATCTGAGTAACAAAAGATATAGCAAATTAGTGACGAATGTCTTAAACTCTCTCTCTCTCCATGCATCATAATACATAATGTAATTTTTCAGTCCATCAACTAATTTTTCTTGTTTTTCCTTAAATTCGGTAACCTTCGATTTTCAGTGTTAACAAATGAATCATCTGAGTAACAAAGGATATTGCAAACTAGTTGCCTTCTTAGCAAATTTGGCTTGAAATCTAGGTCATACTTGAAGAAAGTTTCTAGCAAATGTTTGCAACTCACATAACCCCCATCTCAAATTAAGGCAGGATAATTGAAACAAAGTGATCTTTTTTAAGTTAGAAAACCTTACGAGCTTTGCGGAAGTGAATATCCTTGTCATCATTAACACTGATCATTACCCAAGGCCTTCTCAAGGGTATCCTCTCAGTTGCTTCGCCTGACATACATATCTGTTCTGCCATGTCAATACCTTCATTTACTGCAGTAACAACTGAATTATCTGCTGCACAGTCAATGCAATCAACTGCAAGCCAAGACATCACAGAATCAGAATCCACTGACGTTACTTTGATTGCATGTATGTTTTTAAACAATATGGCCACACTACAATTCAATTCCACATGGCTTAGAAAACAAATCAGACTTCTAATTCACCGTTTAATTTATCATATTAGAGTCTGCAAAGAGGGATTTCACTTCTAAAATATTTATGTATAGATTCCCTGAAAGAGAATAGGGAAGAATGAGATTTTGGAGTTTTATACAGATTTCCTTGTCTTTGTTTGTTCTCTCGGCTCTTCCACAGTCCTTACAGCAGCCTCCAGGGTATGCATGGGTTCACACTGCATTCATCTACATTTACTGGATAGTTAAGCCACAAGCCTCTGTCCTAAGGGCAATCTTATTATAAATATGGTAGGACATTCAATGAATGCATTGGTTGATGTTGCTATTACTGTCATTACTGCTAATGGCACCAAAGAAGGTGAGGAAACTTGTCCCCAAATGTACCATGACGTAGGAAAATCTTGATAAAATTCCACTAATGTTTGCTTCCAATTACCTGAGTAAGAGAAAGCATATGCATGATTAGAGAAATGCACTAAAGTTAGCTATTTTGTAGCCAAAACCCCATCTCAATCCAGGTGTGATACTTTTGTTAAACGTAGATGTTAACCATATGTTAGAGTTTTAATTCACACCTTTCAGTGTGACATCAAACAAAACAGAATAGTAAAACTGTTCTTTGAATTATGAGGGAAGCTTCCTTTTTCAGATTGTTGGCGTAAAATCTAACACCTCTAGAGTGCAGGTTTGTACGGACAGCTATGTACACTACGCAATGAGTGCTCTTCAAATTAGGAGGGGAAGCTCCCTCGTTGTGCTGGAATGCATGAAAAAGAAAAGTAATCTAAGTCCTATCTTTTTGTTCTCAGCTGGAAGAGGCACAAGGTTAAGAAAACCAAGAACATTGCAGCTAAGGATTTTCTGGTTTCGTAGATCATTAACTACAACTAAGCTAACTACTTTAAATCTATCCGGTTCCTCAAAGCAGAGCATGAGGAAATGGGCAGGGGTTTGACTATCGGACGATAAACGAGTTTAGATTCTCTACTTGAAGGCAAGGTGGCGCATCTATCAGCTCAATCTAGACAAGTTTATTGGGCACAAAACAGATTTAAGAATTTACCATGACAATCTTATGAAACCCTATGTGGCATAACACTTGATCAAAATAGTAAAGACTTACAAAACAGATTTATCATCACAATCTCACGAAACCCTATGTGGCATAACACTTGATCATAATGATAAAAGGTTCACAAAACAGATTTATCATCGCAATCTCTTGAAACCCTATGTGGCATAACAATTGATCACAATGGTAAAGATACACAAAACAGATTTATCATCATAACCTCTTGAAACCCTATGTGGCATAACAATTGATCATAATGGTAAAGTTGTACAAAACAGAAAGAATTCACCATTACAATTGCATGAAACCCTATGTGGCATAACAATTAATCGTAATAGCGAAGACACATGAACAAATACCAAAAGAGCAATATTGAGGGCAAGGTAGGCGCAGCATATATTTCTCTCAAACAAAAGTTAATTACAAATGAGCAAAAGCTCTTATTTATATACATCAAGGTGTAGGGAACCCTAAAATCACCTTGTGTTAACTACAGTCTCGCAAATGCATGCAAGATTAATTATTAAACCCTAATGAAGTAAACTATACAGTTAACTGGAAAGCTACCATCAGTTAACCGGTACAAATAACCTAAAATGGACCATGTGCAAGCATGCACATCCTTATTTAAAGCAAAGTTAACTGGACACTACCTTCAGTTAACTAGAAACCCTAACCCTAACTCCTGTGTTGATAATTCCAAGGACGAGATAAGCATGTGTTAAGTCAGCAAGTAAACTCAAGACTGAAAGTCGAGTTAACTGCTGCTCATGACTCAACCTTCGAAATTAACTGCAGGTTCCAACTGGCAGATTACTCCATGTCAACTCGGTCTAACACTTAGACCAAGAACTCATCAATCTCTTTGTCATCTGGCACTTTGACGCTGCTCAAAACAACAGTCTGTTTCTTCATCTCTCTGCCACTTTATGTAATTGTGTGCATACATTCTTTAACATTTTCAGTCGCCTTCTTGAAACTCATTGAAATTACTGAAAATGTGATCAGAACCTCCATCAAGATATCATAAACATGCTTCTGAAACTCAGTTTGTACAACCTCGAGATCAGCGTAGGTACCATTTTCACAAAGATAATTGCACAAGATCTGAGTGACTTTGGCGGCTCCGTAAATGAAGTGATCTCCGTTTCTTTTGCAACTTAACGCTTCATTGTCAGCTGCTCTGATAAAACCTAAATTAAGACCGATTTGGCCTTGAATTCCGTCTAGTTGAACTACCTTCTGAAAAACTTACCCGTTGACTGTGAACATGTCTATATTCTGACAACTTTCTGAAGAGGCTGAAAAAGCTCTGGACAAGACTAAAAATAGCTTACCGCGGGAAAGTTTTTCGAAATTTTTCTGAAACGTGGGTTTTGTGCAGAATCAAATTCTAAGCAAACCCAGATCAATAAAAATTTGAAAAAGTGAGTTTTAGCTAGGCATGCAGAGACTTTTTAGTCGAGAAAAGCAGGGGTTCAAGAGCTTCCCGGGGCAATTTTTCATGAGAAAATCTAGAACATGGGTTTTATGCACAACGGAATTCTGAACAAACCCAGATGATTTGATTTTCAAAAAGATGTGAATTTATCCCACATGCAAAGAAATCTTCGGAAAAAAGCACAGAGCTTCAGAATGAAGGCTGCGGGGCAATTTTCTCGAAAAAATCTAAGACATGGGTTTTGCTGCTGATGCTGAAATATGCGAACCCAGATGGTCAGATTCTGAATATTTTGCCGTTTTCTTTGACATGCGAAGAAAGTACCTAAGATGAGAAATAGAAGAAATAAGACAGAAGATAGAAAGTTTTGTTTGTTCTGCTTCTGTAGAATTCGCCAACCTCTTCTTTGGAACTTGATGAAACCTGCATGCAAATTGAAAATAAAGTCTGGAATCTTCTTCCTCTGCACAATCTGAATTCGTTGCTACGAAGAACGCTGAATTCTGACACCTGTAGCACCTTTAGCTTGCTGCTCGCTCAAGAAGAATGTAGGCTTCGAAGTTTGAAATGAAGAAATAATGGACGCCAAGGCTGAAATAAATAAGCTTTCATTATTGAAATTCGCATAAAGCACTAAAGCTTGAAAAATGGCGCTTGGCTTCTAATTGGACCTCATTTTAGTTAACTGAAACTAAAATATGCTAAATAAAGCACCATGCTTTAGGGTTTTCCCTTTTCAATCTTCAGTTAACAACTTCATGCGATTTTGACTTTAGTTGACATTCTTCATTGAATTCGCCATCCTTCACACTTGCTTTAAATTCACAATTTAGAACTAAAGCGTCCCTTTTGAGAACTCCAGTTGACAATCTTTGTTGAAAAGAATTCGCCAATTTCATGCTTTAAATCTAAAAATAGCAACCCTTTCAAGACTTCAGTTGACATTCTTTCTAAAATGTGTAGCTTCACTAATTTATGCTTCATCAATAAAATCTAAATATGGCGACCCTTTTGATAAGTTCAGTTAACACTCAAATGCGCCATACTTCACAAATTTATGCTTCACCATTCATGCCGTCCCTTCTAGAACTTCAGTTGACACTCAATGAAGCGCCATCTTCACAGAAACTTCACAATTGCAACCAAATTCGCCATGCATGTGGACTCCAATTGACATTCACTGATAATCTTCAGTTAAGTGAACATGCAATCAAGTTAACTCAACATGCAAAGCAGTTAACTGAACATGCAAACTAGTTAACTCAACATGCGAACTGAAAGATCACTCAACATGCCAATATATGAACTGAAGATGACAACCCAGAAAACGTTTAGTCTAACTGCAGTCAGAACTCAAGTTAAGGCGTCCATTCAACTCTCTTTCGAAAATCCAACTTTGAACTTTTAAGACGAATTCTAGACTTAGCCAAATTTCATGAAAATTTAAGCTAAAACCTCTGTCGGGACCTCTGTTCATCCTCTGACACTGGTTGACTGACTTCTCCGATTGACTAGCTGACAGGTGCATTGCAGAGCTAAGTAAAAACTGATCTAAAGGTATCATGAGACTGCACGTCATAAAACTGACATCTGAAGGCTCAAAAATCCAAGCGCCTCTTTCAAAAGCTGCGCTTTTCCTCAGACTTAGTCAAATTTTGACTTTTGTATCTCGAACGAAGGAAAAACAAAATCCTTCATAACTTTTGATTTATCAACTTTTAGGACTGGAACTCAGGTTCACTGCGGAACTGACTTCATTATGCACGACAACTACAAAGCCACATTTCTCCAGAAAACATCATCTGAAGGGTGAAAATCAAGGGCGCTTTTTTGAGAAACTGCTCTTTTCATTCCAGACTTGGCCATTTCTGGAACTGACTAAAATAACACAAAAACTCCGACTGCAAGCTGCTGAGTCATTTTCTAATCTGACGGAGACAGGCAACGGAAAGCTGAAAGTAACACGGACACATTGAATATCTGAAACCATCAAAAAGAAAGCATTAAAGGCTTGAAAAGCTGAGGCGCCTTTCTCAAAATGTGCTCTTTTGCTTTTTCCTCTGATATTTTGACTAAGACTTGACCCTATGTTTGACCTCTGGTTCACTGACTTCAGCAACTCAGATTCACCCACTGACGGATGCGTCGCGAAGCTCGAACAAACGTGAGACAAACATCTTGGGTGGCATTTAGTCAAAAACCTTCATTTGGCACCTCAAAAAGATGGGCGCCATTTCCAAAAACTGCGCTTTTTTACCAGTGTTAGCCAATTCTCGCTTTTGCCTCGTTTTGCGCTGTATCCACCACAACTTGCTTGAAACAGATATGTTTGACAGGCTTGATAGCTCACTGCGAAGCTGACGTGATGCCAGACAAATGTCTGCTGGAGGTGACAAACCCTAAAAACAGGATCTAGGCCCCTAAAAGATAGGGCGCCCATTTGAAAATGTGCTCCCTTCTCCAGAGATAGAAAATTTTGATGATTTTCGTTCAGATTTTCACTTTTCTTAAATTCCTTCAGCAACAGACTGACATGACACTGATACTAACTCCATATTTAAAAACCCCAAAAACGATGTTCTGTCATCACTTTAACAAGATTAAGACTCAATTAAGCAAAATGCCTTAGTGAAGCAAAAATTTTGGTTTTGGGTACAACACAGATGAGTGAATAAAATGATAAATTCCCTTATGCTTTCAATTTATAAAACATAGAACTTAAGGATCTCAAATATGCAATACAAACAAACTTTAAACTAAAACATATCATTTTGTTTTTAGGCTAGGGCACAAGCCGATTTAGCACTTCTATACCAGATAGGAAATTTTGTATTTTATGGCTATCTATTACAGAAAAATATTTAACACAACTACTGAATGCTTACAATTTCCAATCAGATGCAAAGATTAAAAATTACAAGTAGAACACAATTGGGTTGAAAATAACATAGATGTGAATATCCGTGAATTAAGTACGAAGAATTCTATACAAAGCCACAATACTTCCTCTAACAAAATCTGCAATGCAAAGCTTGCATTAAATATTGGATTTACCAAATTTGTAAGACAATTAAATCAAAAGACATTAACTTGATGAATAGCAATTTCAGCAACAAGTACACATGAGAATTACTATAAGACATCTAAGTGCAAAATGATGCATATTTATAAGGCTTACAAAACTCTGCATAAAAATAAATCAAAAAGTTTATTGCACTTCTACTCTAGGAATAACTTGATTGCATGCAATATAATCTTTATTACAAAATTCTATCCACTAAAACTAAATCTAAACTTAGACAATCTTCAAATAGACTGTTGGTAAAGATTACTACAAAGCTATCAATAAATTTTTCAAAACTCACATCTCTTGCTTGTTAAAAGATCCAAAAATAGACTTCTCTAAAAATAGAGTTTCCTCAAAAAATACATCAAGCTAAAATTAGAGATAGCTAAAAATATTTACTCAGCAAGCCCACTGGAATTCCCTAGTGCTGAAGCAACTTTTTGAAAATTCTAAAGAAACTAATCAAGCTTGGCATACACCTAGCACCAATACTGAATACTTGCCAAATATCTCAAACTTTTCTAATTCCTCCTTTTTGAACATGAACAGTGATCTTTGCCAAATCATACAAGTTGTCCACAAGTTGAACTTTCCCAAAAAATTCCTTCATCAACTACTAAAACTTGCCTTGGGCATCATGCAAATCAAAAATACCACTTCCTCATTAAAATATTTACATGGAATATTAATCACAAATTTATAAATGAACCTTTCCACTTGAGTTTGTTGGCGTAACAGTTAGCACCTCTGGAGTGCGAGTTGGTACGGACAGCTATGCAAAGTGTGTAATGACTGCTCTTCAAATTAGGAGGGGAAGCTCCCTCTTTTGCTGATATGCGTTGAAAAATAAAGTATTCTAAATCCTATATTTTTTGACTCAGCTGAAAGAGGCACAAGGTTAGGGAAACCAAGAACGTTGCAGCTAAGGGTTTTCTCTGGTTTTGCAGATCCCTAACTACAACTAAAGTAAAAGCTTTAATCTATCCAATTCTCCTCAAGAAAACAGAGCATGAGGAAAAAGGAGCAGGAATGGTTTTACGATAATCTTTAAGTCACGATTTCCAAGGAGATGACACCTATCCGAGGTGTAGGCTGAAAGAAAGATTATTAGCACAACATTAAACGACAATCTTCACTTCTAAATTCCCAAGGAGGTGACAACACCTATCCGAGGTGTAGATATGAAACAAAGATTGTTAAGCATAACATAAGATAGCCAACTAGGACAGCAAATTGCATTGGCGAGACACGCATACAATAAACGATCAAACAAGCCACTCCATTTAACTAAGGTGAACAAGTACCATAATAATAACATTTAGGTAAGGCTGCACAGCTATTTATTATCACAATAAAAGTTCTTTGAACAAATACAGAATAGCAATACTACAGGTAAGGTTGCTCAACATGTATGCTATCACGTGCAAAAGTTAATTACAAATGAGCAAAGAGCTCTTATTTATAGACTGTTGTACCCAAACCAAATTTTTTGCTCCATCAAGGCATTTTGCTTAAAAGAGTCTAAACCTTGCTAAAATGATGTCAAATACAGTTTTTGGGCAATATCAAGCATGGAGTTTTGTCAGTATTGTGTCAGTCGAAAGCAGTATCTATTGATCAAAACCTGAATCGGGGACTCAAAACGAGGCATTTCACGACGGAGGAACATTTCACGACGACAATTATACCTTTGCATGGTCATTTCAGTGACCAAGACGAAGATTTTAGTGATCAATTTAGGAGGATTTCTCAGGCAGAGCGAATCTGCGCCCTTGTAGCCCAGGGGCACCCTTCTCTTTGAAGGCCCAGATTTTGTGGCATGTGCTCGTAAACGCAGTCAATCTCTTCAGAATTAGCCTAGTTATCCGATGAGCTATCCTACGAGGTTATTCGACGTTTACAGCTCTGGTAAGTGACGTCAGAAGCTAAGGTTCAGGAGATTGCAGTTTGCAAAAGCTTGTCAGTTTTCAACTTTTGGCGCCCCTATAGCCCAAGGGCACCCTTCTTAAAGAGGGTCTAGATTCTGGCATTCTTGCCTGTTGATGCATTTAATCTCTTCACGACTAGTCTGGCTATCCGATGAGCTATCGAATGCAGACATCCGAGACCCAGAGCTCCGGCAGTCAAGGTCAGAAGATGAGATTACGAGGAGGTTTCACATCATGAAAATTTCTCAAATGGTAAAATTGTGCCCCTGTAGCTCAGGGGCGCCCTTTAAAATGACCCCTGAGATGGATGAGATTGCAGATGAGGTCTTCCTGACATCTGTGCTACTCTAGTCCGGTTTCGCAACGCACCAGTCAGCCTGTCAATCCGATTTTCTGAGAGATCGTGGCAGAGATTCTACCAGGCACGTAAATCAACGGGTGGAGAAACATGAACATACACTGTAGCCTCTGTAGGCTAGGGGCGCCCAGCTTTTAGGCCTGTCAGATGGGGTTATTTGCTTTCGAAGTCTTCACGGGACTTGTGCGTAATTACTCCAGCTATCCAACGAGCCCAGCCGTCAGCCTTCGGGATTTGGCAAACGCTCGTACATGCGAGGTCTTTGCAGAGTGCTGAAAAACGAAGACAGCTCAGAAAATGGTGAAGTCTAGTCATATATTCCATCTTGGAAAAGGCACCCTTCTCTTTGAGGTCTTAGAAGCAATTTTCTTGCTTCGTCACCTCCATGGACATCCCCCGTAGGTCCTTCTGGCTACGCGTTAAGACAAACGGTGCTTGAATCAGGTCACTCCAGTTCCTGATATCATAAGTCAAAGTAGGGCCTCTGGTTGAGAGTTGTACTTTTGTCAAAATGGTGTTTGAGCCTTTTTAGGCTAGGGGCACCCTTGCTTTTGGGGTCCTTAATACAACTTTCAGGTGCCCTGCGTATATTCGTTGGATGCAGAATACCTCTAGTCATATAGCGAGCTTATCATCCAGTCAGCAAGGTTCACCGTTCATCGTCAGTAGCCGTTTGAAGCGTCAGATGGCAGTATGCAGAAATGGCTTAAGTATGATGTCGTAAAATCAATTTAATCAAAGGCGCCTAATTTTTTGAGGTGTTAAACGTTCATTTTAGCAGTGATGACTTCCAACAGACATTTCTTCCTTGCTCTACAGGCTTCACAATGAATATTCCTGCTCAGTCTCAGCATCACCCGGTCACCCGGAAATCAATGTTGAATATGGTCAGTTATAACCTTGTCGTCAGCTACAAAGTAGGAAGTTAATAAAAAACATAATATCTTGAGCAAATGGACGCCTATGAGGACAAATGAGGACTTTTCGAAATCAGTGAAGTTCGCCGAATGAGTCCAAGAGCTCAACATGGTCTGTCAACTAATTAAAATAATATTAAATATTTGAGCATTAAATGGCGATTTTCTTAAATTGGCGCCTCTTTGTGCTGGATTTTCAAATTGCATGAGGAATATTTTTATTATTATTTTATTCCGGACTTCAAGTCAGTCTCAGTTCAAACTGGAGGGGTCCAATCAGAAGCTTTCTATTTTCAGTCGAGGTTTTTAAATCTTGCAGTCAACATTATGGTGTGAATTTTCTCTATTTATTCATGGCGCCATCATTAAGCATTCATTCAGCTTGAGCAAAATTTGTAGTTCTTCAGAGCAGAGGCGAATTTTCCAGAGTTGGGCGAATTTATCATCAACAATCAAAATCTGAAGAACAGGGGGTGATTTTGACAGAAGAAAAACACAGAAAAAACGTCTTTTCTCCTCTCTGATTCTCAAAATTCTCTCAAATTTCAATTCGCATGTTCCTGAAATGGGAAAATTTTGGCAAATTTGATCATCTTGATTGATTCTATATAGCTTCCTCGAATTAAATTCATGTGCTTGAATTTTTAGGAATTTTTAACTCCAGAGCATCAGTTCTCGAATTTCTAATTTTCTCAACTGAAAATTCTTTGCATGGTCGAGTAGAAGTCAGATTTTTGCATTTCTGACGTTTCGGGTTGTCTTAGAATCTTTTTCTGGACAAAACCCATATCTCAGATTTTTCGCCAAAAATAACCCTTCGATAGGCTATTTTTAGCCTCAACAGGGTATTTTTAGCTTTCCAGAAATCTTGTTAGAACATAGTCGAGTTCACAGTCAACGAGCGAGTTTTTCAAAATGCAGTACACTCAGCTCGAATACAAGACCAAATCAGTCCTTACTCACAACTTCATCGGAACAGTTGAGACAAATCTCCATAAGGTGCTGCTAGAGGCAGTTTTAGATCCAGTTAAGATCAAAGATTCGATTATTCAGAACATTCAACAGTCCAGGTTACTTGAGGCCGCTTCCATACCTATCTCCGCTCATTGTGTCAAGTTCTTGATGTCTTGTATTAAACATTACAACTCTTCTACTCGTGAGATAGTGTCAGTAGATGGACGAGTCATTTGCAGTCTCAAGCCTCTGGACGTTGAAAGAAGTTTTGGTATCCCTCAGCACCCGAATAGTCTGGTCATTTCTATGGAGCAGTGTGAGCATGCATTCAACGTTGATGTAGACAACTGCCAAAGCAAGATGGCAGAGCGATGGTTGAAGCAAGCGAAGAACAGATTGCCAAACAATGTGGGTCGTGGTGAGTACAAGGATGAGTACACAATTCTAATTACACTCTTGAATCGTGTCTCAGGTCATTCACATGCAAATGTTTTCCAGCCCTGGATGTATTACATCATTGGTCGCATCATATCTGGGCAGGAGCATCATGACTGGGCATCCTTCATCAGCGATGTTATCCACAAGCAAATCACCAGTTTCCTAGTTGCCCACGAGTTTCACATGTGTTCTTACCTCGTGTACTTGATTCCTTATCAGGGTCAGTTCCGAGGGTTAAACACCGTTGGCATTCTCAGTGTTCAGAAAGTCTCACTATTACGATCAGCTTGAGTTCACTAAGGCTGAACGTCACTTCAAGCGTGTTCACGAGGCTTTCCTGACTTATACAGTGAGAAATTTGGACCGGGAGTTGCACGTTTGTATCTTAGTAGTTGCTAGAGCAGCGATGGATGGTTGGGCAGACTGGTTCATTCAATTCCCAACATACACCTATATCCGAGTATATGAATTTATAGGAAATCCAGCCATGCTTCCGCATTATCCTTCGGATAGAACAGTCTTTATGGAGTTCCTGAGGCAGTTGCATGATGTTCATCGTCATTTGCGTCGCAAGCATAAACCAGCTGCCAATTTTCCCTTTTAGTTTGGAATATATTGGTGCAAGACGGCAGTTGATGCCAAAGCTGCAGGACAGGAGCTAGAGAGGTATCATCTCAAGTATCTTGTTGAGGTAGGTGCCTATGATCCTTGGGGTCATTACACAGCATGCCTCGATGGTTGCGCATATCATAAGCCTTCTATGGAAGACTATTGGGAAAATTGCGTGAACGACTTCAAGGTCCGCAGACGTAGCTATGGCCGCTTCTCTCTCTCACAGATTTTTGTATTCTTGGCAGAAGATGTGGGAGGTTTATCAAATGATGAGGGAGAAGTCCTTCCTCAATTTTTCAGAGAGCAGGTTGACACACAGTCGTTGCCAGCAGTTGATTGGTATGCCAAGGAGTATGCGTCAATAAAGGAGAGGTCAAGTAGAGTTATCCAAAACAGTATACTTTACCTCAACAGCAAGAATACCAGGAGGGTAAATGTGCCTAGAGCAGAGCCGCCAGTGGTGGATCCTTCGCTACCTTCCTCGTTGAAACCTAAACAGAAGAAGAGGAGTAACCCTCCCAAGAAAAGTCAAGCGCCAAACAATTCAAAAGGCAAGGAGCTTTCCATTGATACACACATGGATCCTGTCAGACATCCTGTCACAGAACTAGTTCAGAGTCCGCCAGTGCCTGAGGTTCAGCCTCAAATTCCTATACCAGTTCTGGAGCAGTCACCAATCCCGATTCATATTGAATTGGATTTAGACTCCTCATCTCGCAGCAACTCCTCTACATATTCACTCTCATCAGAGCCTCCTGTTGCTAGTACAGATCCTTCCAGTAGCATTAGCCGAGACCAGTCTTGGATTGAAACTCAACTGAAAAGGAAGAGGAGGCAGCCATCCTATGTCCTTAATCATTCAGATTTTGATCAGGTTTACCAGGATGTGCTAGACAAGAGGATCAAGAACATAGTCCACGTGGAGAGGAATACTGATATGGAGATCGTCGTCGAGACTGCCATACCTCCACAGGGGAAGAGTTTGGAAGAGTTGGAATCTCAGGACTTTGAGGTTATCACAGTCAACCTTGGTCGTAGCACACACCAGACTCGGGTTGATCTCCTACAGGTTGCTACAGACACTGCTAGGGATAGAATGTTGAAGGATGGAGAAGACAAGGCAGCCCTCAAGGCTGAAATCAGACAACTTCGTCAATACATTTCTAGCCTTGTACACAGGTCAGATGTTACCGCCACACTCCCACCGATGCTTGAGCCTCCAGCAGAACAGGGCCAACTTAATCATTTGGTTGCATACGGCAAGCGTTTGGAGGAATGGGAGGAGGAGTTCGTTGCTAGAGGTCGTTCTATGCTTACAGAGCTATATCAGTTGCAGTACAATGCACAAGAGCTCCGTCTACGTCTCTAGGATGAGGAGCCGGACATGGCGATTAACAGACCCCGGGACGAGATTATGATTGCTCACCTAAGTATGGCATATGAATCAGTCACAGATGCAGATGATAAAGAGGCTATCTACTCTTGGAAAACACAGTTGGTTTTCAAGGCAAAGATAGAGGAAACAATGGCGTCAGAGTTGGCTGAGAGTAGAGAGCACGTTACTAGTGCACTCCCGTTTGTGAGAACCTTAGTATCTCGCTTACCGTGTCGGTATCAGATTGAGGGTGGTGCATATGTTGAGCTTACTGATGTACAGTCAGAGCTCCAAGCACTCATTCATACTATTTTCAGTGGGGAGACAATTGGCTGTAAGATTAATCAGCTTACAGTCATGTCGGCGTTGTTCGATGAAGCAACCAAGAGCAAAGGTGAAGTTCAGTCCCAGATCACAGCTAGTGAGGACATGCTACACAGACATAGCATACTTCGGCAGAGTATCAGAGCTCCAGACAGTGATGCAGTTAACAATCTCGTTGAGGGATTGGTTGCTCAAGATCACGATCAGTAGACTTCAGTTCCCACCTCTCAAGATAGACATTACACACAGGAGTTAAACTTGGTGTTATCTTTTCAAGTTAACTCGCTGTCTCATCTCATGCATATCTATTCTGGGATTAGCTTTATTCATCTCATGCATATCTAAATGGACATGCACAACATGCACATCCTTATTGAAATGAAAACTCCAACTATAAATTGATGATTCCAAGACAGACATAGCATGAAAGGTGGAACAAGTTAACTCAAAAAGAAGCATCAAGTTAACTGCTGTGTCTGATGTCTATCCTGAAAAAGGTGGGACGTCCTGATCTGGAGTTCACTAGCCACGATCTCGAGCAACCCCTCCACGAGGTTGTTGATTGCATCACCATCTAGAGCATTGATACTTTGTCGTAACACACTATGTCTTTGCAACATCTCCTCACCGCCTATGATCTGGCTCTGAAGTTCTCCTCTACTCTTAACTGCCTCATCAAATAATGCTGACATGACTGTAAGTTGATCTAACTTACAATCAACGGAATCCCCACTGAAAATACCATGGATGAGCACCTGCAACTCTGACTGAACATCAATAAGCTCAATGTACTCACCACCCTCACACTGATACTGGCAAGGAACTCGGGACACTAAATTTCTTACAAACTAGAGAGCACTAGTCACGTGTTCTCTGCTCTCAGCCAACTCTAAAGCCATTGTATCCTATATTTTTTCCTTGAAGATCAGCTGTGTCCTCCAAGTAAAAATACCTTCTTTATCTTCTTCGTCAATGACTGAGTCATATGCCGTCCTTAGATGAGAGATCATGATTTCATCTCTGGGTCTGTCAACTGCCAAGTCTCGCTCCTCATCCTGGATCTATAGACAGAGTTCACGGGCGTTGTACCTCAATTGATATAACTCTGTGAGCACAAAACGGCCCCTTGTGACGAACTCTTCCTCCCAGTCTACCAAGTGCTTCCCGTATACAATCAGCTGATTAAGTTGATTCTGCTCTACTGGTAGCTCTAGCATCTGTGGGTAACATTTTCAGTTCTATGCATGAGGTTAGAGATATACTGATGAAGCTGCTAGATTTCAGCCTTGAGGGCTGCCTTGTCTTCCCCATCTTTTATCACCCTATCCTTTATGCTATCCGTTGCAACCTGAAGGAAATCAACCTCTGTTTGGCGTGTGCTTCTACCAAGGTTGACCTTTATCACGTCGAAGTCTTCAACTTCTACCTCGTTCAAGCTCTTGCCCTCTAGAGGTCCAGTGGTCTCTATTATGATCCTCTTGTCAGCGTTCCTCTCTACATGAACTTGCTTCTTTATTCTCTTATCTAGCGCATCCTGGTAGACATGATCAAAATCTAAGTGGTCAAGTTTGTAAGATGACTGCCTCCTTTTCCTACCCAGCTGATTCTCAAGCCAAGACGAGTCTCAACTAATCTCACTGGAAGGGTCGGTGCTAGTCATAGGAAGTTCTGATGAGCGGGAATGTGTAGAGGTATCATTACACGGTGGCGAGTCTAGGTCCAAATCAATGTGAACTAGAACTGGAGACTGCTGTGGTGTTGGTGATGGCATGGGAGGCTGAACCTCTGGCTCTGGCAAGCTCCGAACTGTATTCGTGGCTGGCTCCACATGTGTTTCTGTAACAAGTGTCTTTCCTTTTGAATTGTTAGGCACCTTGTTTCTTTTAGGAGGATTGCTCCTTTTCTTTTGTTTTGGTTTTCACGAGGATGGCAGTGAAGATTCCAACGGTGGCAGCTTTGTTCTTGGCATGACTGCCCTCCTTGTCTTCTTTCTATCCAGGTAGAGTATACTATTCTAAATGACTCTACTTGATCTCTCTTTAACAGATGAGTATTCCTTAGCAAACCAATCGCCAACTGGAAGTGGCTACGTATCAACCTATTCTCTGAAGAATTGAGGAAGTACATCCCCATCATCATCTGACAATCCTCCCACATCCTCTGACATGAAGACATAAATTTGTGAGAGGGAGAACCTGCGGTAGCTGCATCGGCGCACCTCAAAATCATCCTCGCAGTTGACCCAATAATCCTCCATTGTAGGCTTATGGTAAGGGTGACCGCCAAGGCGTGCTGAATAAAAACCCCAAGGATCATACATGCATGCATCAACAAGGTACTTGAGATTAAGCTTCTCTGACTCATGACCTGCAGCCTTGGCGTCAACTCTTGTCTTGCACTAGTAGATTCCCATTTGCAATGGAAAGATGGCAACTGGCTTACGCTTGTGGCACAAACGTGAATGAACATCGTACAATTGCCTCAGAAATTCCATGAAAATTGTTCTATCCGAAGGATAGCGAGGTAGCATGGCTGGATTTCTTGTATATCCATAGACGTAGATGTAGGTGTAGGTAGGGAACTTAATGAACCAGTCCGCCCATTCTACCATTGCTACTCTAGCAACCGCTGAGATACGAACATGCAATTCCCGGTCTAGGTTCCTCACTATGTACATCAAGAACGCTTCTTGTACACACTTGAAACGTTGCTCGGACTTTGTGAACTCAAGCTGGTCGTAGTATTTATAAACCTTCTATACACTGAGAATCCCCACTGTGTTCAATCCTCTAAATTGACCTTGGTAAGCAATCAAGTATATGAGATACAAACAAATATGAAATTGGTGGGCAACTAGGAAACCAGTAATTTGCTTGTGGAGAACGTCGTTGATCAAAGAGGCCCAGTCATAATGCTCTTGCCTGAAAATAATTTGAGCAATGATGTAGTACATCCAAGGCTGGAATTTATTGGCATCTACATGACTGGAAACGCGATTAAGAAGAGTGATCAAAATCGCGTACTCATCCTTGAACTCTCCGCAACCCACATTGTGTGGCAATTTAGTTTTCTTTTGTTTTAGCCAGCTTTTTGCCATTTTGCTTTGACACATGTCCTTATCAGCGTTGAATGCTTTCTCACACTAATCCATGGTAATGACCAGTCACCAAACTGTTCGGATGTTGAGGAATACCAAAACACCTCTCAATGTCCTGGGGCCTGAGACTGCAAATCACCCGTCCATCCACTGACTGAATTTCTCGGATAGTAGAATTGTAATGCTTGACACAAGACATCACAAATTCTATGCAATGAACTGAAATAAGGAGTGAAGCCGCCTCTAGCAACCCAGATTCTTCGATGTTTTGAAGTATTGCTTGATTTATCTTAATCGGATCCAAGATAGCTTCTGGAAGCACCTTATGCAAATCCGTGTCAACCATTCCGATGAAGTCATGAACCAAGACTGACTTAGTTTTGAATTCGATTTGTGTGTATTGCATTCTGAAAAACTCGCCTGTTGATTGTAAACTCGACTATGTTCTGACAACTTTCTCTGGAAAGCTAAAAAACTCGCCTGTTGACTGTAAACTCGACTATGTTCTGACAACTTTCTCCGGAAAGCTAAAACGTCAGAGGGCAATTTTCACAAAAATTTCTGAGACATGGGTTTTGTGCAGAAAGTGATTCTAAGACAACCCACAACGTCAAAATTGCGAAAAAGCACCGTTTCGCTGGACATGCAAAAGCTTTTCCGAAAAAAGCAATTGGGGGCAGCAATTTTTCCGAGAAAAACTGAAATATGGATTTTGTGCAAAAAATGATTTTAAGCCAACCCAGATCCTTCGTTTTGAAAAATATTGACTTCTACTCTACCATGCAAAGGAATTTTAGTCAAGAAAAGTAGAGCTTCGAGAATTGAAGCTTCGAGGCAATTTTTCCTGAAAAATTCTAACACATGGGTTTTGTAAAGGAAGCCGTGCACAACCAACCCAGATGATCAAAAATTGTCAAAAGTCGCCGAATCTTGGACATGCGAAGAAAACCTAAGACGAGAATAGAAGAATTCAAGACAGAAGATAGAAGTTTTATGTTTCTGCTTCTGCAAAAATCGCCATGCTTGTCTGAAGTCTGTTGATTAATCTGGACCTGTATCTGCAAGGAAATCTGAAAAATAATATCTGTAGTGCCTTCAATGTTGATTGCTGAGAAAATTCACTCATACAAGAGAAAATTCACTTGCTCTTCAACCTGTTGTGAGAGAAATGGACACCATCTTGCAATAAATAAAGAATTTTGAGGTTCATGGCGCCAATTGCAAGAAGAAACCCTGATTTCAAAAGGAATTATCTGATTGGACCTCACTTTGCTCAACAGAAACTGACTTGGAGTTTCAAAATATTTAAAATATTAAAATATTTAGTCTCACCCATCATGCGAATTTGCAATTGAGTCTCAAGATAGGCGCCAATATTAAAATATTGAAGAAAATCGCCCCATTACAATTGACTTGCTGAAACTGAAAATTTAATATTGTTTAATTGAGTTAACTGAAATCTCTCTTTCTGGGTTTGCTTAGAATATTTTACTAATTCCGAAAAGTCCAAGTTTCACTCTCTAGGCGTCCCCCATCAAAAGTAGAGATTTTTAGCTAACTTCCTATTTTGTAGCTTGTTGAAAACATCACAATCGCCTCTATTTATCTCTGATTTCCGAGTGCCTGGTTGATGTTGGCACTGAGCTGACATATCCATTGCGTAGCCAGAACTACTCTGATGAAATGTCTGCTGGGAGCTGTAAGTGTTAAAAACCACATCTGGTGCCTCAAAAATAAAGTCGCCTTTAATTAAAATAATGTACAAGACACCAGACTTATTTCTTTGATCTGCCATTTCGTGCTTTAATTTGCCGCTGCTGCTGCCGATGAATGATGACTCATGTCGACTGGATGCTGGATCCATCGCATAGCTAGAAGAATTCCACAAATAATAACTGTATGCAGAGCGTCTGAAAGTGAGTTTAAGGCCCTAAAATGCAAGGGCGCCCCTAGCCTGCAAAGGCGCAATTACCATCTTGAGAATGATTTTGCACATTGCAACTTTCACGCGAACGTTGCACTTTAACCCTTGACACCGGGAGTTGGATTGCTTCGATGCACGTGCCATTGACCCCATCGCAAAGCTAGAACAACTTGGAAGAGATGTTCGTGGAAGTGACGAAGCGGGAAAACTGCTTCTAAGACCTCCAATAGAAGGGTGCCTTTTCCAAGGGAGTATGTTAATTCCATACTTAGCCATTTTTTTGCTTGTTTCCACTCTTCAGTATTTTCCGCTGATCCTTCACTCACGAGCGTTTGACAAACCCTAAGGGCTGACGGTTGGATTCACTGAAAAGCTAGGAGGATTCTGCACAGGTCTCGTGAAGATGACAACTGCTAAAAACCTCATCTAGCTGGCCAAAAGGCTAGGCGCCCCTGGCCTATAGAGGTACAGTTTGATATTTTCACCTTTATTTTCCCTCCATTTTACGTGCTCGCTGGAACAATTGCCACAGTCACTCAACACATCTGACGATCTTGCAAACAGATGCATCACGAAGTTGGGCTAAATCAGAAGAGATCCCCCAAAAATAGATTCTGCAAATTCATTCATCTGACATGTCTAATTCAAGGGCGCCCCTGAGCTACAGGGGCGCAAAAACTGCAAATTTGACTGTCTCTATGATGTGTAAACTCTCCGTAACTTCTGCTTCCGCCTTCGATTACCGGAGTTCCACAATTTGGATGAACTCGCTTGATAGCTTGTCAGAAAGCTGATTGAAAACCGAAGAGAATGAATGTATTTGCAACCAGAAACAACTAAATCTAAGCCTCCAAATTGAAGGGTGCCCCTGAGCTACAGGGGCGCAGATTTGTTCTGGACTTGATATTTTCCTCCATTTAGCACTTTGCGAACACCGTGTTGGCTGCTGAGTTGACCACATAGAAGCATTACTGCTGCTGATGCGTCTGTGTGACTGTATTTCACCATTTTCACATGTACGGACACTGTAAAGTTGATTTGCACGTTGATTGTGCAAGTGTCTCCCTCGTTACAAAGTGAAATGTTTCCAGACTTAGAATATTTTTTGCACTTTTCGCCATTTGAAAATCCCCTTCGCTATGAAGCATCTTTTTAGCATCTTTCATCATAGAATGTTCTGCTTTGAGTTTTAGGCTTAGATTTTGACACCTGATACTGACCAACTGCCATTAACGACCTCAGAGGTCCTAACTTTTCTCCTAAAAAAGTGAAAACTACCCACCAGGGTTAAACTAACTTTTAACTGAAACTGACTTCACCACTGTGATCGTGATGTGAAATAAACCAATCAAAATTAATTTCAGCCAATTCTGACAAGTTTCAATTTTTAGTGTTTCGCGACCTAAAACAAGGTGTTTGAAACCATAATTTTCAATTTTTCCAAATTTCACTAGTATCTTTTTGACAGCGAACTGACTCAAAGTCCATACTTGATTTGCCCAAAAACTATGTTTTGACATCATTTTAACAAGGTTTAGACTCTTTTAAGCAAAATGCCTTAATGAAGCAAAAAAAATGGTTTGGGTACAACATTAGGCTCCGTCTAGTGACCATGTCAGATGCTTACGGCATAGGAGAACCGAGATTCTCTGTGTTTGTTGGCGTTTAAATTAGCACCTCTAGAGTGTTGATTGTAAACGGTCAGCTATTACAAATGTTTTGCAACACTTCTTCGTTATTTAAAGAGAAGACCCTCTTTGCTGATTTATGCGTAAGTGAAAGGTATGGAGTAAGTAAACTGCTATCTTATCTTTTTTACTCAGCGGTAGGACACAAGGGTGCATAAACACAAGTGCGCCGCAGCTAAGCTTTTTCTCTGGTTTCAGCAGATCTTAACTACGACTAAAACTGGCTTTTAATCTATCCTATATCCTCAAGGTAAACAGAGCATGAGGGCATAGGAGCGGGAATGGATGGTTCGATCACTTGGTTGAATCGCTCTCTCAGGATGCATCCGAAGGCTTTGAACTTCCAGATCCGTATTGAAATAGAACTCACACAAGCAATCCTTACGGTAACTTATATCTCAGGATTCCCAAGGAGGTACCAAGACCTTTCCGACGTGTAGGCTGAAAAGTAAGTTACGAGAAACAACAAAGATACGATAATCTTATCTTCTAAATTCCCAATGAGGCACCAAGGCCTTTCCGAGGTGTAGATTGAAAACAGACTATTAAACACAACACACAATGATAAAACCTTGAGACTTTTGGATCAAAGGCATTGTAACTCTCCTAATTTATTATCTCAATACTTCACCAAAGAATACACATTGGGACAGCAGCTTATCTCGAAGAGATAATCACACATGCTGCAATCAAACCAATGATACATGAACAAAGATTGGACACACCTATCTGAGTAGAGAGAGCACAAGCTGTACTTAGTGCTTAACTACAATATGTTCAGCGTTTTGTTGTCGTGAAGTAAAGTTAAACAAATAATGAGCCTAAGGCTCTTATTTATAGAACTCAATGGAGTAGGCAACCCTAAAATCTCCTTGAGTTAATAATGAGTTCTTGCCAATCAATTAGCAAGATTTATTCCTATGAAAGGGGAACAGACAGTTAACTGGAAAACTACTTTAGTTAACTGAAAGTAAATAAAGAGTCAACTGGAAACTACTTCAGTTGACTGAAAGTAAACTAAAGGTGAACTTTAATGTAAAGTATACCTCCAAAATAGACATCCACGTTTAGTGGAGATCTGAGATCCACAAATTATGGAAGTCAATTAGACATCCTTAATCAGTGGGATCTGACAATGCATGATTTGTAGGATGTGGAGTTAACTTGGAAAGGGGCATCAAGTTAACTCCAATTACATTTAATGTCCTCTTGAGTTGACTTGGAATGAGGCATCAAGTCAACTTCAAGTATCATAAATTCCCAATCCACCATTGCTTCTCTAGCTGTTTGTGAAATACATACGTGCATCTCATGGTCTAGATCTCATACGGTGTGCATGACGAAGTGATCACTTGTTCTTTTGAAGTGTCGCTCTGCTTGAGTAAACTCAAGACATGTAAAGTGCTCATGAACCTTCTGCACACCTAAGGTTCCCACATTGTTTAATATCCTAAACTCGCCTTGGCGATCAGGTATACCAGGTAAGAACACATGTGAAACCTATGAGCTTCCAGAAACCTGGTAATCTGTTGATAGAGCATATCACTGATCAGAGTGGCCCAGTCATTGATTTTCCAGAGGCTGAAGAAGTCAACAACTGGTTAGAGGAGTTGTTGACCAAAGGTGAAGAGGTGTAAGACACCTAGTTGGGACGTCCTACCCTCCAGAATAGCATTTATGACAAACAGTAGTTAACTTGATGCTTCTTTCCAAGTTAACTTACTGTTCCACGAATCATGCATGTCTATTTCCACTAATTGTGGATGTCTACTTTGACTTCCACTAATTATGGATGTCTATCTCCACTAACAGTGGATGTCTATTTTGGAAACACTTTTTGTACTTTGAGTTCTCTTTTAGTTTAGTTTCAGTTAACTGAAGTAGACTTCTAGTTAACTGCTAGGATCCCTGCTTTTTAGGAAAAAATCTTGTTGATTGATTGGCAAGAATTCTATGTTAACTCAAGGAGATTTTAGGGTTGCCTACTCCTTTGAGCTTCTATAAATAAGAGCTTTTGCTCATCATTTTGGAACCTTTATTTACTACACAAAATTGCTGCGCCATTGAGCCAACAAGCTTGCAAGTCTAATATTTGTTCACTCTTGGATGAGAGTTATTTGGTTTGATAAGCAATTGTGTATGATTTCGTACCTTTGCTGTCCCAAATCTTTGTAATTCGTTGAGAAAGTTTGAAGAAAGAAATCAAAAGGCACATGCAATTTGATCCAAAGTTTCAAGTTCTTTCAACGTCTTGTTCTAATAATCTATTGTTTCAATCTCCCCCTTAGACAGGTGCCATCACCTCCTTGGGTATTTTGATGTTAATGATTATCGTTTGATGTTGTGTAATTTGATCTATTGTTAATCTTTGTAATTCGTTGAGAAAGTTTGAAGAAAGAAATCAAAAGGCACATGCAATTTGATCCAAAGTTTCAAGTTCTTTCAACGTCTTGTTCTAATAATCTATTGTTTCAATCTCCCCCTTGGACAGGTGCCATCACCTCCTTGGGTATTTTGATGTTAATGATTATCGTTTGATGTTGTGTAATGATCTGTATTTCGGCCTACACTTTGGACAAGTGTCGTCGCCTCCTCGGGAATCCTAATTTCCAATTCATCATCAATTGTTGTTTCTAGTAAGTTGCATCCCAGCCTATACCTCAGACAGGGTTTCCTCCTCCTTGGCAATCATGAGATTCAGCTTACCGTAAGAGTGATTGCTTGCATAAGACCTTATTCTAGCATAGATTTGAGAATTCAGAGTCTCGAACGCATTCTAAGAGACGGTTGGCCCAAGTGATCCAACCATCCATTCCCGCTCCTATGCCCTCATGCTCTGTTTATCTTGAGGAGATAGAATAGATTAAAAGTTAGCATAGTTGTAGTTAAGATCTACAGAAATCAAAGAAAACATTAGCTATAACACATTGTGTTTATGCACCCTTGTGTCCTGCCCACTGAGTAAAAAAGGTTAGGAACATTTAGTCCGTTTTACTTTTATGCAAACATCAGCAAACAAGAGGGAGCTTCCCCTCCATAATTTGAAGAGAAATCATCACACACTATGCATAGCTGTCCATTTCCAATAAGCACTCCAGTGCTGCTAATTGAAATGCCAACAGGAAGACAACTATTAAAATAATTTGAACAAATTAAAAGCAACTGAAATTTTAAAAATAAATACAATGTGTTGAATTTGCAATTACAATCTTCCTCCTTTTAGCTTTCGAGGGATTTTTAGCATTATTTTCCTTAAAAAGATACCTTTTTATTTTTATGCGCCAAATGGAGCAAGTTGTGCAATTTTGTAAATAGGGACATCCCCTCCAAATCCCCAAAGTTCTTGGGGTGTCTGGGATGTCAAGAATGTCAGCCAAACCCTAAGGGACACATCCCCATGGTATACTGTATTTGATTCATAAGGCTATAGTTCTTCTTTCTTTGACCTTTTCATTATCATTTAAATTAACCAAACACCTCCTGAAATGCCCCAAGATGAAACTTTCTTTGATACTATAAGACTATAGTTATTCTTTCTTTGACCTTTTTATTATGATTGAAATTAACCAAACACCTCCTAAAATGCCCAAAGATGAAATTGTCTTTGATATCAATATGATTTGTAGCCTCTAAAGTTTATTAGCTTGTAGGAAATTACAGAACTAAGAATTCTATTCTACTTGAAATCTACTACAAATGACATAATAAGAATGCAAAATTTTGTTGGAATTAGTGATATGAGATTGCTCAAATGTAGGGAATATGCAGTTACAAGAATTACAAAATAGCTAACAGTAAGTGAAATAGTAAAGAAAGACACACCATAGCAAATTGACATTAAGAGCTTTATCTTGAACCCCCAAGTGTGGTGAAAACTAGTTAGAAGTGGAAATAGCTCAACTTCTGTCCTTATCTTGGCCAAAACAATTACAAAAAGCTCAAATAGAGCATGTTACAACAAACCTTTGGTTGTTATGACTACCATGCAACACAATTTTTCTATGTCTTCCGCTGAAAGAAAGAGTGATTACATTGCAATATCCATTCCACTTTCTAATCACCCAGTTCTTGAATAGGCAAGGTGTGAGCATAAGATGAAAGGATCAATATACAAGTAAATTGCAGCAGCTGAAAGAAAGAGCACTAGGCGGCAAGCCAACCAATTCCACTTATTCAATGGAGTGTATATGCCAAACTAATAGAAATAAACATCCACTTATTCAATGGAAATTACAATGGGACTTCCACTTCTCAGTGTGAAAGCTTATACAATATTGAAAGGTAAAGCAAGCTTCTTCCACTTATCCAGTGGTGAGCAATTACAATTAAACCACTTATTCAGTCGAGTAAGTAGTAGCAATTAACCAAGATTAAACTCACTAGTTGTACTACCATCCAGTGTTACAATATAAATGCTTAGAAAATGAAAGCTCTTCAATGGTATGACCATCCGAAGCTTACAAGATTAGTTCATGAGAAAAAAGCACTAAACAACTGTTGTAATGAAGTACTAATGATAACAACTGTTGTAAACCCCCAAGAACAGTGCCCAATATGTAGAACAAGCTCACCCAACTTAAATTAACAACACTACATCTTAATGATGATGATTGTGATTGCTGGTGCAGGTCTGAAATGTATTGGAAATGCGCTGCTACAGGACTGAACAGTGAATATAACACCAAAAACTCAATCCAACTCACACCCAACAAGCGCACAATGAACATAAGCCAATATACGTTTGTCACACAGCTTCAAACTTCATCAAATCTCAGTCGGAGAAGGATAATACAATCTGGAAATTGTTTTTGTGGTGCAGGTTTGATAGTGCACTGAAACTCACTGCAACAGGTCTGAACAGCCAGAATAATTGCACAAAAATCTGAAACTACTCACACAAGGCCACCTCCAAGTTGAACATAAACAAATACCACTTCAAGAAAAACACCAAACTTCACCACAGGTCCCTAGAAGGAAAGAATATCAATCTAGTAACTCAGATCAGAAAGGTGTGGGTCTGAAAATAGCTTATTTGCAGCTGTAACATCAATAACAGCAGATAAAAACAATACCAATTCCCACTCCAAACATTAAATTTCACTCCAAAATGGTTAATACAACACTCCCATAGACCCGGCACCTTAAATCAGCAAGAGAAGAACACAAAATGGGTAGTGCTTGGGCTAGGAACCCTCGTGCCACCCTCCAAGCTGCTCATCAATGGGATGTCCAAACCCCAAATAGAAATCTACATTCATTAAATGGTACAGCCCTACAATGGTGAAACAAGCGACCTCAAACAGCATTTAAAGAGTTTTCAAACTAGGAAGATCTATCACACGAATGGCCCAGCAATATCAAACTCCTCCAATCGCCTTCTTATTTCAACAAACTCCAGCAAACTCTGGAATAATAAAAGCAATCATCAAACATATCAAAAACTCTCCATCTATGCAACCTCCAAAAAAAGCAAAAACTCCAATTTGTAGCAATGGTGATCTTTGAAATGAAATCACTCTAGTTTAGCTAGGAATTATCTTTCAAATCCAAAACTAGAAATCTTCTGAGGGTTTTTGTCCTCAAATATTGTGGAAGAACTTAGGTTCATTCCAACAGCATAACAATATCATTCACAAAGCTATCTCCAAAATGAGCCCTAACACCTACTTATATAGCTAGTTTGGAGGGAATTATACAATTTAAAAATATAATAATTTACCTTTTTTCCTTCACAAAGACCCTTTTTGAAATAACAATATTTCATGTGCAAAGGCCCCCTTATCTAAGCGTCCAACTTTTAAAACATTTTATCACCTTTCTAACGAGCTATTACACTAAGTTGTCCTTTTAACATTTCCCAACATTAGACAACTTAGTGAATTAATTACATAATAACTCAATAGCTTACCCAAGTTGCGAAAAGCATTGAAACCGCATCAAGATCAAACTTTGATCACACCAAGATGATGCTAAAGATGTAAGATGATGATCAGAGCCAATCGGGTGACTTACTAAAAATAAAAATAGACTGATCCGCCAAGGAAGTTTGGAGAAGCCACCAAAAGTCGCAATTCATTTTTGAAAGCGTCATACTGATCCACACTGCCTACTGAGCTCATTTCCAAGACACAAAATCACTGCCAACCAAACCCGAGCACTCCAAGAAGTTTGGATTTTCCCCAACTCACAAGGAAGCTTACGGGACTTGAAAACTGAGCTAAAAATGCTCACAAATTGATTCTGCTCAAAATGGGGATATTACAATTATGTTCAGTAAGACTATTATTTGCAACATAATTCTTCTACAATTAACTGAATTCTCGAATTCCACACTTTGGCACCCTTTTCTTACAATTGGGCTTGTGCCTCTTATTTATTTATCTTCAAGAAATGTCATTTTGTAGATTTAGGAACTCCCAATTGACTCAAAAGGGGAAGGGGCAGTATACTTTGTCATTACTTTGCCAGTTCAATTACCATAATGAAATTGCCACTTATGATAGGATGAAAGCACCACTGACAAATTCACAACAGCGAGATGCCTCTGTCACCATCAAGACATAAACACAACAATCACTAACACTAATGATGTATGTAGGTTGTTTATCGTGAATATTATCAAATTATAAATCATGAAAGAGACTCCATCATAGTCAAAAGAAAGAAAGGGTGAATTTAAAAGAAAGACTATGGTGGTAGATGCCAAGCAAAGGAAAGAATGATTAGGTCAAGGCAAATCTTCTCTGGCTCATTCAAGCAAAATCATATATGGAGATCATCTTCCAAGCATGAATTTGCCGCTGCAAGGAATTTAAAATTCAAGACAAGCAATCTGGTGCTTACTGGAGGTCAAACTTTATGTTTTTGGAAAGTTTAATATAGAAAAAGCTACTTTTTGTTTTATGCTTTTTCACTTTATCTTCGATTGTAATGTCCCCAGTTGGACAACCTTAGGAAATGGATGAATTTTCAAACATGTGCAAGCTAAAATGATGAATAAATACCAAATGTAGATTATGAACCTGACTGAAATTAATGTCAATCAGCAATATGGAAAGATTGTAAAACCCTTATCAATCAAAATACAGAACTACCAACACCCCACAAGCTGGTTTAAGTTTTGGAACCCTCAAATGAAGAAAATATGACAACTGTACAAGCAAATCTGCTGTATTATAGCTTGGTAAAATGTACGAAACCCTTGAGTATGCTTCCACACATGCCATAAATTATTAATTAAATAAGATATGAATGTTATGACAGCAAAATAAGCATCTATTATAGCAGAAATCAGATCTAGAATGAGGCACCACAATATCAATCTTATTTTAAGTAAAATCTAGCAAATAATAATAAAAAATATGTTACTTTCAGCAGCATACAATCTTGAATCAGCATGTAAGCGACAATATTTATTAATTTCATCTCACAACTATCAGCAAAATCCATGTACAAAGGCCCGTACCACCTACACAGATCGTAAAACCCTCAACACTTAGTGTCAATAAGGCTGTATGGTTCTACCAAGGGTGGTGTAGGGTAGAAAATCATCCCAAAGCTGATCGTGAATACTGGTGTAAGTAGTATTGGTGACCAATTCTCATATGGCAGCAGGAAAAAGGTGAAAGCAAGTCTGCAACCTTCCTCCAACAACTCAAAATGTCTGAAAACTTCCTTTAATAGCAATGAGTTGTTGATAGCAGCAGATCTAGCAGCTAAAACCCTAAAAATCAGCAATCATTTGATGGTACAGTGGCTGAAATATCTCCCAAATAGCAACAAATAATCTGAAACCCTAGGCACCTTGATGATGGTAATTGATATCAATGAATAAATGGCTGGAAACATCCAAAATAGCAGATCCAATAGGTGCACAACCCTTGAATGATAAAAAACAACTATATTTGATGTAAAAATCAACTATCCAATATGAACACCAAAAGATTTTCTTGAAAATGCCCAACAATCTTCAACAATTCAATACAATTGTGATTCCCAAATAGAATCACCTCCAATGGATAAGAGGGTTTTCATCCTCGAATCCAAATATGGAAACCAAGAGGGTTTTCATCCTCTGGATCTCTCACACCAAAGGGTTTTGTCTTTGAATACTTTGAACTCCAATTTGGAGAGAAAAGTGAAATGACAAATTCAATTGATTTGCTTTATGCAATGCTTTTTCTTTTATAGTTGCTTTTTGGGCCCTCTATTTGAATTTACTTTTTCCCCCAAAGCATTGAAAAATACTTTGTAAATTATAAAAAGCATTTTTGAATTACATATACTATTTAAATATTACATAAATCCTATAATAATCTTTATGCTGCCCTTTTGAAAACAAAGAGATTAGACCCACTTCATATATTATTATTATTTCCCTTATTTCATCCCTTAGCCTAGAGGAAATAAAGCATAGGATATAGGTCATCAATTAATCCATTTAGTTTTGAAAAGGGAACATGACATGGATTGAAGAGAAAAGCATGTAAAAAAAAAATTGTTTTTTGTTTTTATACTTTTTTGGCGAATGGCGGTGGATGGCAATGGCAAAGGGTTATTAGGGCAATTTCAAGCTTCATCACATGAAAATGAAAATTTAAAAAAAAAAAGAAAAAAAAATAAGATTCAAAATTTTGAGTTAATCACTTGAAAATTTCTTCAAATTGGCATTGAGTAATTATTAAGTGATCAAAATCAAAATCTCCAGTTGGCGTCAAGTGGAGAAACTTCCACCTGACACCAACTTTGACAATTTTCATTTTCTAGCATCTAAATGTCAATTTTTCCACTTGGCATCAAGCTATGAAAACTTCCACCTAGGATTAAGTGACCAAAAGTTCCATGTGGCATCAAGTGGAGAAACTTCCACCTGGCACCAACTTTGACAATTTCCATTTTTTTGGCATGTAAAGGTCAATTTCTTCATTTGGCATCAAGTTACGAAAACCTTCACCTAGCATTAAGTGATCTAAAGTTCCAAATGGCATCAAGTGGAGAAACTTCCCCCTAGTGCCAACTTTGATAGATTACATTTTGGCATCTAAAGATCAATTTTCCACTTTGCATTAAGTTATGGAAGTTCCCTTTTTTAGCATTTGTGTCATAAAATCTCCACTTGGCATTAATGGACCAAAACTTCTAGCAAAAAGCAAATGGCACCTAAACTCAATCAAACACCAAAATAACTTGTTTTTCTTGCCAAAACAAAGTAGCGAACAAATCAAAAGTGACACCCAAATTAGTATATGGGCCCAAAGGAAAGGTGAACATTAAATAAAGAGAAATAAAGGATAAAAATGATGAATTTGAGCTCTCCATTCAAAGTGACACCCAAGATGAACCTTATCAATATTTTGTACGTTTTTAGAGGAGATGAGGATCAATTAAAGAAAATTAAAGACAAAATCAAAAGATCGGAGCCTTTGATTTAGATGGAAACTCAAAATAAGAAACAAAAATGGAAAGAAAGTAATATTCTATTTTATTTTCAAGAATGGAGATAGAAATGCTTTCCAAGCAATCATTTTTATTATTTTTGAAACTTCAAGAAGCTGCAATTGGAAGGTTATAAATATGTTTCATTTACACATACAATGTAATGGGAGTGGATGCCAAACATGCTTCAAAAATTATCATTCGAAGGTGGAAGTCAAGTTAATGTGCTATATGCTTGTAACAAAAGATAGTGAATGTTATGCTTATGCTATAAAAACCATCCAACTATAAATGTTATTCAGTAATTGTTAATACCATCTTTGTAATTCTGTAAGTTGGATTGAATTAAACAATCTTGTCAAACTTTGTGTTGATAATAACTTTGTGTATTCCTTTGACAAATTACTTCATGGAATTATGTAATGTTCTTTGCTTTATCATTTCCTATGTCAATGCTAACATACTGGTCTCTCATTTGGCCAATAAGTGTCAAGTAATTAAATCCTTGTTTGCAGCTGAACACTAGTCTTTGTTTTAACCAGAAGAAACTTGTGTTTGTTCATGCTTGATTTGTTAGTTCACCTTAATTTGACAATCTCATTGCAAACTTAGCTATTGATAGTCCAGTGTTACATTCGGGAAAAGATATAGTCAAAGTAATATTTTCTATCAAATGTAAGAATTCACATTGATGATTTGTACAATATATTGTGAATTTTGTTATTTTTAATTATGTCTGTAGAGCTTCCCCTTTAAATTTGAAAAACGATTTTACCATCTTCCCTAATATATTTTGTGTTGTCATAAAAGTGACAAATCAAAACACCAACATAAATTTTGGTTTTCCAAACTTCATAGTGTTTGAGATGTCCCTCTTGAGCTTAAAAAAGCACTTTGTCCCTACAATCTTGTGTAATGGGTTGCTGGTGTTTTTGGGTAAGGTTAGGCGCTGCTTATACAACATCAAAAGAGCGTTGAGAAAAGCATTACCGCCTGCCAGAGTGTAAACGAGAGAAAGATTTCTAACATCTCCGACATCCTGCACCAATCAATGAATTGGATTATCCCTTGTTATACATGATGACAATGTAAAGAGGAAATGGATGGAGAAGAAGCGTACCTCAAAACTAGCACCACATATTAACTTGACCCATTGCCCCCGTTTCAATGAATCCTGGGGACACATTGATAATCCCCGGCAACTCTTCACCAGATTCTTAATTGACCTCCACGTCCCATCTCAAGTTTCAATAAGCACACCAAAACCAATTGCCAATCCCGCACTTAGCCCTACAAGTTGTTTACTAGTACTGGTAACAAGCGTAAATGCATTGATATCAATTAGAATACCAGAGAGAGGCTGAGGCTGAGGTTGAGGCTGAATCCGAGCCCGCGCGCCACTACGTCTTGTTTCTATTTTCCACCCGCTCAATGCAAAGCAAGTGCGAGCGGCGACACTGCCTTCCATTATCTTTCGCTCGCACAGCAGAATTCAATGATGTTTTCTGATAATTTGAAATGCGGACTTTGGACTGAGTAGAGCCATGAGCCACGTGCGATCTCAAACCATCGTGATAAAATAAATAAAATACGAAACTAACTTTGATATTATTAATAATTTGTTCCAAGAGTTTGTAACTAGTTTTTGCCTGCAAGGGCATGGTTGTGGGCGTAGCTCTGAGCACTTGTAGTGCTGTTTTTGTGGAGAGGTGGGGATGGTGTTCTTTCTTTTGTGAGTTCATTAGTTGAGGTCAAATTAATTTAATCTGGTGAGGGAAGCTAATTGAGGGGAGTCAATCTTGTTCCTACGTCTTGATAATTTCAAAGATTCAATGTTTTTCTGAATTTCACAAAGAGCCATTTCATTTTTTAATGTATTATTAATAATTTGGTTATAGTAAGGACCTAATAATAGTTTCTTTCTTTTGTGAACTTATTTATTATCATGACTTTCAAAATGTTTATAGTATCATGACTTATATGTTTAAATATGTTGGTATGAGTTGAGATCAAATGTTAGCATGTCTTTCAAGTTGGTTGTTTGTTTGATTAAGTATGCATACATTAAACTTGATATATTGGTGATCTCTATTTAATTATATAATGGATTATTGATATTTATGACTATTAGTTATATGATAAGACTAACTTATTATTTTAATGAGTTATAATTGTAATATATTTTATTTCTAATCAAAGTGAGAAGAGCAAGAAGGAAAGAGGTGTCATGAGTTTACAATGTCAAGGAAAGAGAGCAAGGTACACCAATGTTTATAGTAATTTGGTCAAAGTCAAGTAACCATATAAGGTTTTAACCAAGTTGATTTGTGTCTATGTTAATTGTGAGGTTTGGTCATTCATTATCCTTACTCTTGATTTCTAGTTTTTAGTTGTTATGATTACTCTTTGAGTTGTGTCCCCTAGCCAATGTCAATAATTAGTCAAAGTCAAGTTATTGGCATTATTGTTTATGAATAACCTACTCTTTGAGTTGTGTCCCCTAGCCAATGTCAATAATTAGTCAAAGTCAAGTTGTTGGCATTGTTAGCATTTTGAATGGGTTGAGACTTTGTTTAGAAATAACAATATATTAATAATGTAAATATGCATTTAATGGTATGTTAAGCTCTAAATATCTAAAGCATATCCTAACCTACCCTAAGTAATGCTTAACCCCAAGAATTATTTAATCAACACTTTAGTTTACTTGGTATTAACAATAGTGGGGACTTGATTTTGAGTATATAATAACCCCCATAGGGCATTAGCTCAAATCCCAATATTTTTTTGTAATCAACTCAATTATACTCTTTCTTAACACCCAAATCCCAAAATGAGCATACAGAATAAGAACGAGGACAAAGAAAATCGCTAAACAACTTACAATTTAAAATAATCATAGAATCACTCTAACAAAATTGGTTGATAATAAGTGCAAACAAAGTTGCATTAATGCTAAAATGGAAAATTAACTCACTTGATTCCAATTCACATTATTAGAAAATAAAATGGGACAATTGTATTTTCATTCAAGGATCTAATACGATGAAAACATTCAAAAAAGAAAGAACATGGTGGTATATCTTTCAAATTACTACAATAAGAAATTATTTCCATTTACAATCATATCTTAATCAATTTCAAATGCATTTCTTCATTATTCTAAAAATGAGCATTTCGTCAAACAATTGGCGTGAAATTGAAAATTATAAAATAATTACTCAAAAAGAAGTTGGAGAGATGAACAAGTGATGTAACTAAATCAATCAACTAATAAACCACTATTATTTCCAACCCAAACTATTGATACTAATTTTTCTATAAGTTGGTCTTACACTAAAATAATAAAAAATTGTAACCTTTATCCTCTTAGACCACTTTCAAACTACCAATGATCATATAGTTGTCTAGTAGACTATACTACTATATTTTCGAATTCCTACAACACTTTAAATAATAATAAACGATCAAACATTCCTAAGTAGATAGGTATAACACTTCCCACAAGAGCACACAACCACTTCAATGATTCAATTCACACAACACAAACTACTACACATAAATTTGGATTCACACACCAAACTATTTTTTATTTTTTGTAATATATAAATCACACTGAATATTGAATCCACACAAAACCTCAAAAATATCACAAACCCAAAAAATTGAAAACCACACCAAATACCCACTAAATATAAAACTCAATCTATAATTTTCAGCATAATAGTGATTCCAAAGTGAAACCACATGGTCATCTAAGAGGGTTTTGTCTCTTCTCTCGATATGCAAAAATAGACTTCAAATTTTGCTCCTACTTGATGGCTTTTTCGTATACTTGGTTCATGGTGGTAGGACCATGTACATCTACTTCACCTCTAATTTGGGCATTGAGACCCATTATAAATTTCCTGATATGAAACCGCTTGTCCTTTTGGTACTAAGGTACGTACTTAAGAAGGTGAGTGATTTTCTCTTAGTATTCATTCACTGTGGACTCTCCTTGTCTTAGATTTTGGAATTTCATCAACTTTTGATCAAGATAATTGAGGAAGCCACCACTGATGAAATATTACCATAAACTTGTCCCAAGTTAGATTTAATTAGTTAAGACCAAGATCCATCTTCTTGTTCATCCACCAAGTGGATGCTTCACTAGGTGTTCAAAGCTCCTCAAATGGCCTTGATCACTTCAGAATAATTTCTTATTTCGAAGTATTTTTCCATCTCAGTGAGCCATGCTTCAGCTGCATCCCCACTTGTAGCTCCTTCGAACTTAGGAGGAGTGATTTTTCTCATGTCTCGTGACAATTCTCAAGCAAGCCGATTTCTTTTACTCCTATCAAATATTGATTGAGATTCATCACTCCCATGATCACTAAGGGTAGTATGATCATTGGAGTTTTCTCCTTCTCCTTCGTTCGGGACCTCTTGCTCTGGTCTCCCCATTCCCCTAACCTCCTACTCGAGGTGGCCAATCTTGTCTCATGCTTCATTCAACATAGTTATTATTTGGTCCAGTTTGGATTTGGAGTTCCTTGTGGGTTGATCCACTTCATTACTACCCCCAAGGTTAGTTTTTGTTTGAACCATTCTTACAAATAGTATCCCACTTGGATGTTTCATTTACAATTAGCTCCTATAAAGGTTTGTTTAACAACTTTTAGCATTTCAACATTCAATATTTCACATTAAGTAAAGCAAACAAGAGAACTTGTGTACAATTTTTTTTCCAATTTCTTTTTCTTTTATTAATAATAAGGATTTCAATCACCCTTTACTACATAGATTACATAAGATGACTATTCATAATAGTCGAGGGGATTATATCCCTCAGATTCACTTTTAGAAACATAGTTGCAGGGAACATAACCCTCTAAATCACTATCAGATACAATCATTATAAGTTTAGGAGACAAGGGTATGTGAGGGTCCCTTATAATCAAAGGCGGACTAACACTCTACTCCATGGGAATATCCCTTGAGAGTAGTAAAGAGTCAAACTTGGCTAGTGAAACAAGAGGTATGAACTTGTTTGCTTCCCACATTTTCTTTCTCTCTAATTTGATGTGTGAAAAAGCACTACTAAGAGTCTCGGTATCTCCAAGCCATATCTCCCCACTGAAATTGGTTCCTTCTATAGTTTTAACTATGGCCTCTCTTTCTTTCTTGGCTTTCCGGTAATGCTCATTGCCAATAACTGATTTCCTGGAAATCATCTTGACTCACACCATCTTGGCATAAGAAGTCCAAACATTAGCTAAGTTAGTAATGTTGGATAAAAATACTAGCATAATGAGCTCATAGGTCTAAGTGCTTAACCTGGTAGCTATGATACCACATATAACATACCCAAAGTTTACCCTATTATTTTCACCTAAGTTTTAACTTAGAATGTGAATAGTTCAAGTTTTCTAAGACATGGAAATACAAGTTTTCCTTTTCAATAAGACATTTTCACATTGGAAATAAACCATTTCTCATTACATTGCATAAATGATATAACATGACATAATCCCAAGTAATGAACTCATCTTTCAAATACAATTTACAAGTAGATTCAAGAGTATAATGGTCAACATGTCCACATTTGGAACACACTTCTTCATCTTCTTCTATTTCACAAGCCTCGTCTACCAACTGCAAGAGGGAGAGCATTACCCAAGTGTTTTACCTCTAACCACAGACTTAAGCAGTCCTCCACACATCTCCTAACTGATAGATGGCCCTACCTTTCAATGAAGAGTTTGGTATGGAAACCCTCTAGAAATTCCTACCTGAGTATGGTGTTGTGTCCTACATAACTAAGTACTATCATACACTATGGATACCCGCCAACTATGCATGACACTCCCAACTAGCTATGCAATCCTGGCTCAAAGTGAACCAAAAAAATGTATGAAATGACTTCTACACTTACTTTGGCAAAAGTTTTGATACATATATCAAATCCACTTTCTATGAAGTGGTGTCATATGTTCACCCACCCCCTTACTCGACTTGGAAACTCTATTGACTTGTGAAAACTCTTGTCTTGGTTTTGACCTCAAGATTTAAATAATATAAACAATATTTCATTCCAAAAGTGATAACACACTTAAATTGATCTAACTGACCAAATAGGTTTAACCTTACCTCTGGTTTATCCCAACCCAGGGAAATAAATTATTCTACTTTTTAGGGAATGTGAACAACCGAGTCCGTAAGTTCTCCACTCATAGTTAAACTACCAACATAGGTATTCATAGAATCATACCCTAAATAATGATGACATAATTACTTCTATCATGATATCAATCCTTTTCATTTCAAATCAACATAACTTATTCAAGCAATACATATACCATGTACAGTATTATAGATATTATCATAATACCTTATATTTATCTTCACTTTACTATGTCAATCAAACATTAAAATCAAGGTGGCTACATATCATGCTATTAAGATTCCTTAAGCCGAATTGTATATAATCTAGTTAAATGCATAAACACTATTCAATAGCTATAATAAGAAAACAATGATTTTGCAAACACTTGAACAAACAATAATAAAACATAGTTTCAGAATTAGAAAGAGAAAGAGTTAACAATTTCTAAAGCATGCCTAGTATAGCTCCAAGAAAATCTCTTGCAACTCCTTTATCAATGCAAATGGCTCAGCTTGCTGCCTCCTCCAAACTCAGCCTATCCCCACTCTAAAACAAGTATTTTATGCTCTCAAAACTCATAAAATAAACTACTCTTAACTCACAAAATAAACTACTCTCAACTCACAAAATAAATTGCTCTCAACTCACAAAATAAACTACTCTCAAAATCTCCCAAAAAAATACAAATTAACAACATGAATTCACTCAAGAATGAACAACCTTGAACACTAAGCTATTGCTCTCTATTTATATAGAAATGGAAAGTAGTTTTTAGCTAAAAGTAATCTAAGTTCCATGCCACCTCTTTTCTCTTTTCCAGCTGTGGACTTTGCTGGTCAAAATAGTTGCAGAATTATCTCTTGAAATCACTCAAATGTCTCTATCAAATGCCACAACCTAGTTGATTATTTCAACCTATGATTTTATGTTCATTATCTCAATAAAAATCTCCAACATAGCATGTATGGAGTCTAATTCACAACTAGTTTGTACTTTTTCCCAAGTCATGGTTTAAACAAGCATATCTCGTGATATTTTACCAAGTCAAAGCTCTCTTTTGGGTTGCGCATGGGCTTTATAAACTCCTGTTTGCATATGTAATGTCATAAAATTGCATCCCTTGCAATTTCACATACATTCTTGTATCCACTTTGGTGTCCACTCCCTTAGCACTTTTGTAGGCTCATTTTAGCCCTTGCATCATCCTTTTCCCCTCTTAGGATGCTCAATACCCCTTTCCAATAGCTAGCCTTCATGTGTCAGCTTTGCGTCAGACCTTGCACTTTTCTCGTGCTTGTCATTTTGTAGCATGATTTATCTGGACACTAGCGTGCCACGCAGGTGTTTGCATGTTGTGCTTGCAACCCTGTGACATTTTGGCATTCACATGACGGTTTCCAAGTTCCTTTCCACTTGTCAACTACTTTAGTCAGTGGTAATGGCTCGAGACGCCTTGTAACGGCTCAGGAAGCTTCACCCTCCTCTTCTCTCTTTAAATGTTATCTTTTCAATTCATTTGGTCTTCTAGCTTCTCTCTAGCTTTTTGGCTTCTCTCTTGAACATTCTCTCTTGTCTTTCTCTTTTGCTCTCTTGTTTACACAACTTGCTACAACAACACTCTCACGTATAAGTCTAGCTCTATCTCTCATTCTCTCCTTGGCTTCCTCAAGCCTTGCAGGTGATACCTCTCTTATCTTGTATCTTTGATCATCTTGGGATTTCTCACATCCCCTATCTATTGCATCTCTATTTTGTGATATGGGTTCTCCTCCTTGAGCAGGGATTTCTTTTATCATTCTTGTGCTCATTTCATTTATGCTTATTATTTATCTCTATCTATCTGGTTGTCCATGGAGGTGGGAACACTGAAATGGGGGTTTGACTGAGGCAAGTCCCTAAAGAGCCCTAACATTTTTCCTCGGTCTTATGTGTGAAAGTATTGGAGATATTTACTTGGAGGCTTCATTACTTGGATTATTGTGAGCACTCTCTTTATCCTCTTTAGTCTTATCATTTACTTTACCTTATTTCAATTAGGTTATTCTCGGTTACTTTCCTACATCTTAGAGTTCTTAGCAGTCAAGGTAGAAGTAGTTACTTTGTGTTCTTTGTGAAATTTTTAGTTTTAGTCCCAGGACACCAACGCGCCTCTAGGATTTCAACACACCGCATTGTAGTCCATACTCCACGCTTTTGTCCTTTGGTTGAAAACTTTCTAGTTTGTCAGAAAAACCTCTATGACCTACTCTTTTTTATTTTGGAACTCTCACCTTTCATCATGTCACTTGAACATTATTCCTTAAGGTATTTTAGGGTAGTTCACTCCCTGGGACTCTCTTGAGACTAAAGAGACTCATGAGCATTGAATCCCCCTTCTCTACATTTTTGTGAACCCGACGTGAAAACACCTTCTCCCAAAAAAAATTCGGGGTGATGCCTCAAACCCCATTTCGCACTGTCAGGGTGATATGTCGGCCTTTGACCGAATTGTCTATCTCTATTTTAAAATATTCTATCTTTCTTCCTTCCATCTCTTTCCAGCTTTGTTAAGAAACTTCAAGAAGTTCTCTTACAAGCATGTGAAAGTGAGTTATTTTCTCCTTTCTTATTCTTCTTTGTGGATCCCTCTCCTGAAATTCCTTCTAAGGATATTTTGGCACGAGAGGATGAAATCATTGATGCTTCTCTTAACATTACTCTACCTTCTCTTCATTCCAATGTTCTCTCTTTTAGGGACATTGCATTTGTGAATGATGAATGTCATCTTCATTTTGATACACTCTCTTCTAGAGAATAATCATTAGTGAATGATGTTCCTCTCACACGAATCCTCTAGGGATAGATGTTGGGAATATTTCTTCAAATGATTCTTCTACAAGTTGTAATGAATCTGTAAATATAATCTGTCTCTACCGCCCCTAAAAGGCCTAAGAGACTGGTCATTTATCTGACCCCAGCTAGTCCTCCTAAAAGGATTTGTTCTATTAATGGTGTTCCATTTAACAATGATTCTCCTGATCTTTGTAAGGCTCCCTCTTACCCCATACTTATAATGCTAGAAGAAATAAAGTAAATGTTGATCAACCTACTTTTTTACCACCTTCTCAATCAAGCCTTCCTCAAGCACCCAAACCTACAACTAAAGCACCTGGTGGTTACGATCTTGTTGAGTAAGTCTATGTTACTCTGGCTAAGATATCACTATGGGACTTGCTTCAATCTGCTTCAATTTATCAAGGTATGCTTAAAAAATCCTTGCAAAAGATCCTCTTGCCTTCTTCCGTTAGGTTGACGGATGTTAATGCGTCGATAGCTCATATTCATGTGGACTTGCCAAATATTATGTTCTATCCGCAAGAACTCCCACCCTTGGAAGTACAAAAGTGAGCAAACCCTCTAATGATTATAGCCAATATTAATAAAATTGACATTAGATGTGCTCTCATTGATGTCGGTTCAACGCTCAATGTATGTAGCATTAATCTGTTGCCTAAAATTAAAATTGACACATCTTCTCTATTCGTGGGTTCGATAATGTTGGTTGAAACCTTTAGGCATGATAGGATTGCCTTTAAGGTTGGGACCCATTACCGTACCCACCCTTGTATATGTTGTCATAAAAATTACCATATAATCTTCTTCTCGGTAGACTGTGGATTCACGCTATGTGCGCAGTCCCATCTACCTTGTATAAGTCTATTAAGTTCATTCATAACAATCAAGTAGTCACAATTAGGACTGACCATAGTGTTATACACTTATGTGAGATGGCAACAGCTGGTCAATATTTGGTTGTGCCTACTCTTATCCCTTCAGTGTCTTCCAATGTGTTGATGTCTACTCCAGTGGTATCTATTACAAAGGATACACTTGAGGCAGATGTCCCTGAAGAAGATCATTTTAAAGCAAGAAATCCTAAGTTTGCTCCTTCTACCTATTCTCAAGAGAATGCATGTCTCGGTGATGATTGGGGTTCTCTACACTTTACAAAATCCTTCATTGGAGAATATTAAGTCAACACGATCCACTTAGACCTTCGATAACATCAACCAAGCATGCTATCAAAGATGATTATTCTTTTGCATCACAGGATAATGTGAACACAAATTTTAATGTTCTTAATGTTGATCCTCCCCCTTATGAGGAAGATGATCACACCTCTATTAAAGAGGCTAATATTGGTAGTCCTGTCAAGAATGCTTGTGGTGATCCCGTAGAGGAGTATGATCCCCATTACTGAAATAATGTTCTCTATGCAAACCCACCTTCTCAAGATTTGTAGACATGCTACGGCCTTGGATACAAACTTGCCTCTAGATATGGTTATGGGTGTAAAGTTATGGGTGTAATGAACAATAAATTCAAGTCCCTATAGAATGTACACCTCACAAGCATAATTTGGGGCTTGGTTGCTCAAATGAACAAACTAAACGAGAACCATGGTTGAATGACATGATTTATACTCAACCTCATTCTATTGAATTGATTCATCCTCCTTTATCTGCTATCTTCATGTCTTCTTTTGAGTAGTCAAACTCTTCTCCACAAGAGAAAGGTTTGCTTCTTGATCCTCATTCTTTATCTAAGAAAGAGTGTATTTTGTTGAGGCTCCTTAAAGCACACTTAATTACTCTTCCTCCTCCTACACATAAGAAGTTTCATAAGCATGATAAATCAAAACATTCTTTCTGTGCATACCATCGAATGCCTAGTTATTCCACTAGTGAATGAAAGGCCTTGAAGGAAAAAATACAACTTTGTGATTCTAGTATCACCACTCTTCCATTTGTTGATGCACCTACCTCTTCTTAAAATGAAAAATGATATTGAGGTCTACCTCTATCCTATCCATTCTAAGCATCTTCTCATGAGGTTCTCACACCTCCCTTCTATAGTATCTTGCATGGTTCTCCTCCCTTTTATGCTGGGGGCAGTGATAACATGTTCTAGAGATGTGCATCCTTCTTAAGTACCCCCCTCTCTTCTCTCTATCTTTCAATTGGAGCATCCCTTTTAATGGGAACCTTTGTGTCTTGAAGGATTCCTTGTCAAAGGACCCCCCTTTGAAAGGTTCTCCTTCAAATGAATTCATTCGTGTCTAGCTTGGGGGTAGCCTAACTAGACCTATCTTATATATTGGTGTCTAGCTTGAGGGTAGACCGACTAGACCTATCTTTTCTATGGTTTTCCTTTAATGCAACTTGCAGTAGCCACAAGCTTTTCTGATCTATCTTTCTTTGTAGGATTGAGAACCTGTAGAGATCTTTTGCATCAAGCTTTCCTTATAGGACCGAGCACCTATGAGGACCAATCAGACTCTACAGAGCCTTTCACATTTGGCCCCCCAAGACTGAGAACCTATGACACCTCCTTTGTAGGACTAAAAACCTATAAAGCACTTTATTTCTATAGGACTAAGCACATGCAAAGCTTTTGTTCATCTTCTGTAGGACCGAGCACCTATAGCTCTTTTGTTCAAATATCCATAGGACCGAGTACTTGTGGAGCCATCTCTCTCATCTCTTCTCAATTGTGTATGTTGGATTGAAGACTTGCATCTTCTTCATCCTTGGTATATAATTCTTTATTTCTTCAACATTGGTTTCTTCCTTGTCTTTTGTATGCATTCTTCTCTTGAAGCAATCGATCCTCACATTCTTCTCTTTGTTTAAGAATTATTCTATATATTATTTCTTAAATTGGGGACAACACATGGTGTTGAGACAACCTTTTACATCGAGGTCTCTTTCACTTTGTTGACTTAAGTCTTGTTATTTTTTTATGTGTCTTTTTGTATGTGTTATCCATGTATATGTTCTAACCTTGTGATGTAATGAATTTTTATGTTCTAACATTGTTGTCTTGTGCAGGTCTTTCTTGTCTTATGTGTTTTTTTGGTAGGTCTTCGACCTAGGGGCATGTTTCCTTAGTTTGAAGGGTTATATGCTTCCTCTATAGTATCCTTTTGGTATCATGATGTTATTTATGTTTGTTATATTTCCTTTAGCGTGCATATTAGTGTAGATTCATATGCTCGCTAAAGTGGGGGAAAAATGTAATGTCATAAAATTGCACCCCTTGTAATTTCACATACATTCTTGTATCCACTTTAGTGTCCACTCCCTTAGCACTTGTGTAGACTCGTTTTAGCCCTTACATCAGCCTTTTCCCCTCTCAGGATGCTTAGGACCCCTTTCCATCAACTACCCTTCACGCGTCAGCTTTGCATTAGACCTTGTGCTTTTCTCGTGCCTATCATTTTGTAGCGTGATTTGTTTGGACACTAGCACACCATGTGGATGTTCACATGTCACACTAGCATCTTGTGACATTTTGGCATTCAAATGATTATTTTCAAGTGCCTTGCCATTGTTAGCTACTTTTATCAGTGGTAACGGCTTGAGATTCCTTGTAACAACTCGAGAAGCTTCTTTTCCCTCCTCTTCTTTGTTTAAATGCTATATTTTCAATTCATACAAGCCTATTTAGGCCAACTTACTAAAAATAGTAAGTGAAATTTTTTCACTATTTTTGACTCTTGACTATCTTACATCCCTTAAGTGCCATCATGGAACTTAAAACAACTAAAAAAATTAAGGAAAAAACATTTTTTTTTGGTGATGCAAGATTTCCCTACACTGTTGGATGCTCCTGCATCAAACACCCAAGGTAATTTGAAAGTGACCCTGTCAATTCTCAGGAGTTAGAGGAAAACCAAGATAGTTAACCTCTTCCTCAGATAACCATGATGAATCTTCAATAGGCCTTCCTCTCCACTTCACCAAGTACTTTGCATATTGTCTATTTCTTATGCTTCTACCCACACGACTATCCATAATTTCTTCTATCTCCTTTTCCAAAGTAGGTGCTAAAATATTCCACTGTGCTTTTATTGTTTCTTCATTAATTCCCCCTTCATGATATTATGTTAAATCTAAAATGTTAAACAAAAGTGAAATATGAATTTCATCAAGCAACTCTACCTCATATGCTTTTCCTGAATCATGCTTCTTCAGGATCTTGCATGGTCCAAACTTCTTCATCTTTAACTTGTTGTATGTACCAACTGGAAACCTCTCCTTTCGCAAATGAACCATGCCTTCATCTCCTACCTAGAACTCCTTATGCCTCCTTATCTGATCTGCCTTGGCCTTATATTGTGAATTCATCTTATTGATATGTTTGTTCACTTCTTCATGCAAATTCTTCAGGTGCTCAACAAAATTTTCAACCTCAGCACTACTCTTCTCCCCCTTATCTATTTTTCTCAGTTCAGAAGGAGTTCTTGGACTACTCCCATACATAATTATTTTAAGAAAATTACGCTTGTGGTATAATCAAATCTCATCCCTTGGGCTTATCTCCTACTAAGCATCTTAGTAGGTTACCCAAACTCCTATTCACCACCTTCGTTTTTCCATTAGTCTATGGATGGTGTGTAGAACTGAACTTCAAATTTGTCTTCAACTTCTTCCATAATTTCCTCTAGAAATAACCAACAAATTTGGTATCTATGTCTGAAACTATACTCTTTGGTAGACCATGTACTCTCACCACCTCTCTAAAAAATAATTTTGCAACATGAACAACATCACTAGTCTTATGAAACGAAATAAAATGTGCCCATCTTTAAAAAAATATCCACCACCACAAATATGGAATCATTCCCTCTCTGTGTCCTTGGAAAGCCAAGAAAAAAATCCATGCTAATATCCTCCTATGGCCTCTCAGGGATAGGTAATGGCCGATACAATCCAATATTTTGACTTGTTCCTTTCGCCATCTGACATACTCTGCAACTTTGTACAAGCTTCTTCACATCTTGTTATAACTGTGGCCAATAATAATTCTCATTGACAAGAGCAATGGTCTTATCTCGATCGAAATGTCCAGCCAATCCTCCACTATGCTTCTCCTTGATTAGATTCTCTCTCATAGAACTCCTTGGAATGCACAATTGGCTTCCTCTAAACAAAATCCCATCTTGGATTAAGAAATCCAACCATCTTGTCCTATCCAAAGTAATAGGTTCCAAACAAGCCTTCCAAGCTTCTGTAAAGTCTAGATCTTCAGGATACAAACTTTTGAGTTCATTGAACCCAAAAACCTATATATTCATCTCTATCAATAATTTTTTCCTTCTACTTAAGGCATCTGCAACTCTGTTTGACCTTCCACTCTTGTGCTTCAAAAAAAAAGTATAACTCTACAAAAACTCAACCCATTTTAAGTGCCTTTGATTTAATTTTCTTTGACTATTGAGATACTGCAAAGCCTGGTGATCAGTATATAAAACAAATTCTTTTGGAAACAAATAGTGTCTCCATTTCTTCAAAGCCTAAACTATAGCATAAAAATACTAATCATAGACAAAATATTTCTTCTTAGCATCATTTAACTTCTTGCTAAAATAGGCAATAGGCTTACCTTCTTGACTCAAAACAACTCCTATGGCAGTGCCAATAGCATCACAATCTACCTGAAAGACCTTATTGAAATCTGGAAGTGCCAAAATAGGTTGCTTTGTAACTTTCTTCTTCAACATATCAAAAATTTTGGCTGCTCCTGTAGTCCACTTAAACTCTTTTCTATCCCCTCTCATCACTTCAGTTAGAGGTGCAAAAATACTATTGAAATTCTTAATAAACTTTGTGTAAAAACTTACTAGACCATGAAATGATCTTACCTCTATAACATTCCTCGGGGTAGGCCATTCAATGATAGCTCTCAACTTCTCTAGATCCATTTTAAGACTCTATGTTGAGACAACAAATCCCATATACACCAACTCTCTCTTCACAAAACTACATTTCTTCAAATTAATCAACAACTTCTCCTCCCTTAGCTTCTCAAAAACTCTTCGGATATGCATCAAGTGCTCCTCCAATGTCTTACTAAAATTTGAATTATCATCCAAATAAACAATAACAAATTTTCCTAAAAATTGTTTCAATACCTCATTCATAAGCCACATAAATGTACTTAGTGCATTGGTTAGCCCAAAAGGCATGACCAACCACTCGTACAAGCCCTCCTTGGTTTTGAAGGCTATCTTCCATTCATTTCCTTCTCTAATCCGGATTTGGTGATATCCACTCTTCAAATCTATCTTCGTGAATTTCTCAGCTCTACTCAAACAATCCATAATGTCATCCATTCTCGGTAAGGGAAATCTATACTTGATAGCGATCTTGTTGATGGCTCTAGAATCTGTACACATTCATCACTCCCCATCCTTATTTGATGCCAGTACTGCAAGTACTGCACATGGACTCAAAATCTCTTTGATCAATCCCTTTTCAACAACTCTTGTACTTGTTTGTTCAACTCTTCACTCTTTGCTGGAGTCATACGATGAGCTGCCTTATTCAGAAAACTGGTTCTAGGAATCAGGTCCATCTAATGACTAATCTTTCTTACTAGAGGAAAACCTTCAGGTACATTATTAGAAACAATATCTTGAAACTCATTCAACATATCTGAAACCTCTATAGGTACCTCATCAGTGTCCTCTTTATCAACTCTAGGGATCAATGCAAAACACATATGCTCATGCCTCATACCTTCTAGGAACTTTCTTCTATCAACCAAACAAATTGTTGCATTATTGCATACCTTTTCCTTTGCCTCTTTCAAGGGCTTCAACTTATGATGAAATCCATCCTTTGTCAACTTATAGGTGTTGGCATGTCCATCATGTACTGCTTGTCGATCAAACTGCCATGGTCTACCTAGCAACATATGACAAACATCCATAGGCATAATATCACACAATACCTCATCGTGGTAATTTCCAATCTTGAACTTTATCAGATATTGTTCATTTACCAATGCCTTATGGTCCTTCTACAACCAAGCAATTCGATATAGATTTGGATGCCTTCTTCTCTCCAACTGCAACTTACTAACCATCACTTTTGAATCAAGGTTATTAGTACTACCTCCATCAATAATAACATTGCAAACTTTACCTTCACACTTACATCTGGTGCGAAATAAATTCTTCCTTTGAGTTGGTTCCTTCTCCTCATCCAACACGGTTCTTCTAGTGACAAGAACCTCTCCTCTTTCTGCATCCTTAGAATGTGAAGACTCAACATCTTCATCTACATGTGCAACTTGTGTATTACCCTCAGATCTTCTATTTTTCCTTCCTTGATGTTGAGGACACTCATAGGCTCTATGTCCTTCTTCTTTGCACTAGAAACAGGTTCCATGAAAGCCTCCTCTTCCCAGTCCTCATCCAAATCTTCATTTTCCTCTTTGGTCTCCATTATTTTGATCACGAGGATGGTCGGTGGTATCTCCTTTCTATTTCTAGTTGCTATTGGAGCCTTCACCCTTCTTTTGATCTTCATTTCAACCTCCATATGACTATGCATCAGTCTTTCCTCCATGGACTCCACCTCGTTGTTTGTTCTCAAACCTCTTGTTTAGTCGTTCTTCAATCTTTAGAGAAAAATGATAAGCATCCTCAATGGTGGTTATTCTTACCAATGCCAATTCTTCCTGTATGCTTGGCTTCAACCCGTTAATATAATGAGAAACTTTCTCTTTATTCACCTTAGAATGTCCTATGCAAATCAGGACCTTGTGAAATTCTTCTATGTATTCTTTCACCATCCTTGTTCCTTGCCTCAAGCTCTACATCTTCTTGAGTAGCTCCAATTTAATCAACCAGAATAAATTGTTTCTTCAATTTTGACACCATTCTATCTCATCTGGAAATTTTATCTTTCCCTTGTCTTCCTCTTTCTAACTAGACCTCTTTCCACTAGATACTGGTGTGACCTTTCAATTTTGTCTTTGCAAACCTCATTCTGTGAGGATCTTCAATTTTCTCAAACTCAAAAAATTCCTCCATGTCATTGATCTAGTCGATCAATTCTTCAGGATTCAGACTTCCACTAAAAGTTGAAACCTCCATTTTAGGTCTCTTCCCAATGCTTGAGATCACTCGCAACAATCTTCTTTCTATAGGATCCATTGGATCTTCCTCTTCCATTTCCTCTTTTGTTTCATCTTCATTGTCATCTCTTTCTCGTTGCACATCTCTTCTTTGAACCTCTTGTTGCAAGTTTCTAATTGCCTTTTAAGGGCTCTAATTTCATCTCTAGGTGGATCTCTTCCTCCACCACCTCAGCCTCTACCTTTGTCATGTTGGGAAAGTCTTGGAGGAATATTGAACTCAACCCACACTCACAGGTCATGTTGCAACTGCCTCACATTCGACGCTCTATTACAGACTCAGAAACTACTGCTCTAATACCACTTGATGAGGGCCACACCTCCCGAAACCCACACAAATCACCACAATAGATACTAACATAGAAGATGTGAGCTAGAAAAATAACTTCCTTTCAATTATTTTCTAGAAAATGAAATTACAAATTCAAAACTTACATGCTATAGCCTCATGGGCTTGATTCATTACAACAAAATCAACTTGGAAAACAAAATATATTATTCAGAGCCACAATTTGCACTAATGGAGCCAAATGTACAACCCCCCACTTAACCATTTTTAGTTTACCCCGATAACCACCCTAGAATGTTCAACTTTCCCTTTTGTTTTGGTGCCAAAAGTCCCGCCATTTGATTTCTGGCCTAGGAATAAATTTTAATGAAATTCACTTTTTAGAGTGGCAACTTTGCGGGGCCATAACTTTTGATCTGGGTGTCTGATTTGCTATTATTGCATGTCGTTGGAAATCTCTCAAAGAGATCTACAACACTTCAACTCACCATAGGTTAGTTCGTTAACTTTTCGAGTTGTTTCGGGGCGTCTAAAGTCTTCATAATTGAATTTGAAGCTGCATTGGAGAAATTTCCCAAGACAAAAACTTTAATATCTCCCAAACCATGTAGGGTATTGAGATGATTCTTTTGCGACCGAAAATGTTTTCCAATTCTACTCCTTGGGGGTAAATTTTTAGGTCCATACCAACCTATTTAGGCCAACTTACTAAAAATAGTAAGTGACCATTTTTCGCTATTTTTGACTCATGACTGTCTTACATCCCTTAAGTGCCATCATGGAACTCAAAAAAACTAAATAAATTAAGGAAAAATATTTTTTTTGGGTGATGCAAGATTTCCCTACACCGCTAGATGCTCCTGCATCATAGTATATAGAGATCATCTTTAATTCAAGCTTAAGCCCTTTAATAACTGAAGCATCAATTTTAGTAATTTTTTAATCTATAATTCCACATGAAGACTGAATCCAACTAAATGATGTATGTGTGTAGATTATTTTATAGTATAAAGGGTGAAACATGGTCAAAGAAGTTATGGTTCTTGCTAAGGGTGTTTTAATTAACACTCTATTTTAGTTAGACACATACATAGTTCAAACCAATAGTTATTCAATTCTATAGTGAAGATATATATAGAATCTTTGCCTTCACCATTAATGCCAAAAAGTGAGGTGTGTTGTGTCGACCTCTGATGGAAATTCTTTCTAGGTACCTAAGGATGTTCATGCTTTGGAGACTAGGCTATTATTAGAGAAAAAAATATGACACCAAAGAATGAGTCACATAGGTGAGAAGGGTGTAAGGACCCTAACAAATAAAAACTTTTTTGAGGGGTTAAATGATTCTAATCTCAAATTTTATTTTTATGAATATTTTTTGTATAGAAAATAAGAAATTTTACTCTATTTCTCATAAATCTTATGTAGTGTTGAATTTAATCCAATCTAATGTATTTGGTCTTGTTAATGTTTCTTCAATTTCCAAATATATGTATATATATTATATTTCCTTAATTTATCATTATAGTATAAGGACATGGGTATATTTTCTCATAAGTGAATTTGAAGTCTTCAGTCATTTTAAAGTGTTTAAGGCTCTTGTATAGAATCAAAATAGTAGGAAGATTAAGATTTGTAGGACTGATAATTATGTTTAATTTTGTTTAGCATATTTTCATATATTCTATAAGGATCATGGGATATAAATTTACATAATACAAATCTAGACACCTCTGAGTATAATGAAGTTGAAGAAATCATGAATAGGATGTTGATGGATAGGGCTAGGTGTATGCTCAATGGGGCTAGCTTGGAATATTTTTTTTGGGTTGAATTAGTTTCCGCCACTTGTTACATGGTTAACATGTTTTCTAAATTAAATCATTTTGATATTACACCTATAAAGGTGTGGTTAGGAAAAAATACCTCATTAAGACATCTTTGATTATTTGGTTGCAAGGGGTATGCACATGTTCCTAGTGAGAAGTAGTTAAAATTAGAGAACAAAGATGTAAAATGTATCTTCATTGGTTAAGGTGTTGGTGTGAAAGGATAGAAACTTTGGGACCTTGTCATTAAGTGATTTTTGTACGGTATAAGTGTTGTATTTAGAGAAGTGAAGTCTTCTTCCATAGTAGTGAAACTAGAGAAGGATGAAAATAAAGGTGTGGTTCAACTAACCCTCAAGATCAATAAGGTTGAACTAGAAGCCCACAAATAATTGAAGAGGTGGAGAGATCAGATTGTTCAAATAATTCTAAATAAGAGATAGAGCATCCACCTTAGTCATTGAGGAGGTTAACTTGGAAAAGTCAACAACTACACATGTATACTCCATATGAATGTAGATGTATTTTTTCTTTGATTATTAACATTGATGAGCATATGCTTATAAAGGAGGCTATGGGCATGAATTTTGTAGAGTCTTGGAAGGTGGAAATGTATGAGGAGATGGTTGCTTTGAATAGAAATAACACATGGGACCTAGTACCTTTGGTTAATGGACGAGTTAGATGCAAATGGGTATCAAGAGAAAAATATGATTTGATGGTATTGTTGATAAGTACAAGGTAAGATTGGTTGAGAAGGGTTATTTTAAAGTTGATGGAATAGATTATAGTGACATTTTCTCCCTAATAGCAAAGATCATGACATCCATTCAACTTATATTATCTATTGCTATAGTGTATGATCTTGAAGTTGATTAGATGGATGTGAAGACAATATTTCTTCATGGTGATTTGGAGGAAGATATTTACATGGCACAACCATAGTACTCATTGATAAAGGCAAGGAATATTTTGTTTGTAAGTTGAATAAATCCTTGTGTGGCCTTACAAAATCTCCTAGGATGTAGTACTAAAATTTTGATTCTTTTATGTTAATTTAAGGAATTCTAAGATCCACATTAGAACATTACATCTACTATAAGATGGGAACTAATTGTATTCTCATTATTGTATTATGTGTTGATGATATGATATTTTTAATTATGGGAAATGTTTTATTTATTAAAGTATCAATTTTTGGAATAATTTTAAATTAAGGACTTCGAGGCATCCAAGTGCATATTAGGGATATATATCAAAATAGATAAAGTGAAGAATTTTTTTTGGATTTGGGCTAGAGTAAGTATGTGCACTTAGTGTTGAAGACATTCATCATCTTAGATTATAGGTCATTACACATTCCTATTACAATGGGGACAAAGTTATCTATTTAGCAATGTCTAGTTTATCTTAGTGATATGGAGGATTTGAATAGAGCACCTTATGCTAGTACATTTGGGAGTTTGATGTATGCTATGGTCTGCTAAAGACCAAACATTCCCCAAGAAATGGTAGTTCTTATCTAGTTTATATCTAATCATAGATGAGTATATCAAGATGTAGTTTTAAGTGGGTCTTCATGTATTTTTGGGGTACTTCTAAGTATTAATTATTCTATCATAATAATCCTATAGGGGACACACATTCAATTTGTATTCATGGATTTGTGGATTCAAATTAGGTTGGAGATACTGATAGTAGAAAATCCACTAGTGGAGAAATTTTCACTATGCTTGGTGGTGTAATTTGTTGGATGAGTAAGTGATAGGCTATGCTTATTTTATCCACTATAGAAGAGAATATAAGACAATAACTCATGCTTACAAATAATCTATCTGGCTTAAGAGATTATGTTTGATGTTGGGATAGAGGAAGGAGCCATTACATTTTATTGTGTGTAGGCCGACCACACCAAGGCTCCAGGTCACGGAGAGCTGAGAGTGGAAGGCTACTCTAATCTACCTCAAGTTGAACAAGAGTTAGATGTCAAGGATAAAGAATGGAGAGAACTCTCAATGCTTCTATCACTCTACTAACCCGAGAGTTTTAATGGGGCTAAATGAGCAGATTCTTGGAACCCAAGCTGTGCCTCAGATAATTCTTTGCCAGAGGACAATAGGATAGAACATGGATGACAACACAATGTGTTGGTGTCTCACAGGTGCGTTGGCGTCCATATGGACATAAAGTGAAAAAGGAAGTGAAAAGTATGAGGAACCTATTGAAAACTTAGTGGTTGAGGTTTAAAGATGATAACTAAAATGATAAATGAAAAAATAACTAAAATAATGTAAAAGATGATAAGAATAAGGGTGGTGAAGATTTAACTCACAAGGGTCCAATTCACCGACAAGATCCACATGAAAATGTATCTACACACAATAAAGGAGGAAAAAATGTTGGGGATGTTTCAGGGCTTGCCACAGTCAAACCCTCGTTTTGGTGTTCCCACCTCCACAAACATCCAGATAGATAGATATGTGGAAATACGATAAAGAAAATAATGTTGGAACGTAAATGAAACCAAAAACTATGAGAGGCACTATGCTACTCAAATCCAACAACAAAGTAAGAGTACGAAAGTAATACCACCCTCAACCAAAGGCACTCAAGGCCAATGAGAGAGGAATGCAAGTCTACACTTGTGGAAAAGTCGATGTGGCCGCAAAAACACCAAAAGAAGTCTCGCAAGACACCAAGTTGTAGCTTCTGTGGTAGATGTGAAAAATGCTATGATTGTTGGAATCGTGAAGCCAATAGTGCAACAAGTAGCTTGAAGCTGCAAGAATGTGGAGTGAGAGTGAAATCATGTGTAGAAGATTAAGAATTGCTAAGAAGATGGATTGAAATTTAAGTATAGTCATTTGATGATGAAATGGGAGGGAAAGAGCCATTCAAATGTTGGTAGGAAGGCGTAGGGGTGTTACATTTTGTTGCCAATGGAGAACGTAATGCCTTTGCAGATTCTAGAGGCAAGAATCTTGTCAGGACAACAACGCGTCACATAGACATCTATGCATTGCGTGCACATCCTCGATAGATATTCCCCCACCGACACTAAAAATAAGCACCAAGTGGATGGATTTTAGAATGATGATACATGGAATTACTTGGTCAATTTTGATTATTCTAAGGTGGAGGGTGTAAAAGGGGAATTTGCAAGGGGTTGAAAACTCACACCTATACATTTTTCCCCCACTTTAATGAACATGAGTGTCAATGAGTGTTTGATAAAGTATATTGAAAGAGTTCCAAGAAAATATACCTAAACCGTCGAGGAAGCATATCACAATCTGGCGTACTTGAAAGTGCAGGGAAAGCAAATGACTCCACAGGTACTCTCTCTTGAGGATGTTTGAACAAAGTGTACCGAAGGCCTGCAAACCAACGGTGGACAAATCTCGTAGGATGCAATCGCTTCATAGGTACTCAGACCTACAAAGAAGGCACCCTCAAGTACTCTCTCCTGAGGATGTTTGAACAAAGTGTACCGAAGGCCCAAAAACCAATGATGGACAAATCTCATAGGATGCAATCGCTTCATAGGTACTCAGACCTACAAAGAAGGCACCCTCAAGTACTCTCTCCTGAAGGAAGCCCAGTGTGAGGGACTCCGCAGAGTTTGAATGGAAAGCATCTTTATAGGTGCACCTGCAAAGCAACATGTTAATCCATAGACAACACATGTTAGAAAACAAAAAGCCACATAGGGAAGCAAACAAACAGTCAAAAATTGGAGGAGCTTTCAAAGGGGTCCCTCAAGAACCCTTCAAAAGTGTTGTACCCAAAATGATTTTTTGCCTCAATAAGGCATTTGGGTAAAAAATGGTCTAAATCTTATAAAATTGTCGTCAAAAGTCAATTTTAGGTCAAATGAAGCATGGTATTTTTGTGGGTTTATTGTCAGAAGGATATTGTTTTTTTTTTTAAAATTAGGGTTTAAGGCTTGTATTTTTAGAAAAACCCTAAAAATAGGACCTTATTAGAAATGAATCAATGATTTTAATTGGCTTATTCCTCATAACGATCACACTGGTCTAGTCAAAATCGCAAAAAAGTTAGTTTTTCTTTGGTGGGTCTATTTCACTTTTTCAGGAGAAAAGATAGGACCTTCGAGGTCATTGATGGTAGATGGCTAGTACCAGGAATCAAGATCTAAGCCCCAGACACTGCACAAATGATTCTATGGCGAAAGATGCTTGAAAAGATGCTCAATGATGGAGGGGAATTTCAAAAAGTTGAAAAATGCAAAAAATAAACTAAGTCTAGAATGTTGGAAGCTTCGTAAATCATGCACACACAACGACAAACATAGTCAACACATTAGCAGTGGTGACGATGCAATCAACAAAAACGTGAATGCCTAGTGTTGGTGTTGCACATGGACAACAAGCGTAGTTGGTGGATGGTGATTGCGGTCAATGCAATCGATGACATAGTGAACATGAAGCTCAAGAAGGATGAAAATCATCAAAAATGACTAACTCTGGAGCCAAAATGCACCCCTGCTAGCCAAGGGCGCCCATGAATTCAAGAGATCAAATACAATTGTTAAGATTTGCAAAACCTATCATCCTCTTCAAAATTCTACAAGCTTTCCAATGGATCACCAAGCTAGTTCAATAGGTTCATCAAATAATGACAAACAAGGATCAAGCAAAAGATGTTGAAAATGAGAAACATCTGAAAATGGTAGTTTATCAAGGAAAATGCACCCATGTAGGCCAAGGGCGCACAAAAAAGAAACTACTCAGAATTTGGGTTAGCCATCTCTAGACAATATTTTTAGATTCAACCCATCTTTGCAAAAAATCCATTTGTGAACTCAGAGGACTTGTCAAACGCTCATAAATGAAGATCACGTGTGAAATGCTGAAAGTGAAGGCAAGCTGAAAAATGTGAAAAATTGGCTAAATATAGAGGAAAATGCACCCTTCTAGCAAAAGGCGCCCAACTTTTTGGAGCACCAAATGCAACTTTCATGCTTCGCATCTTCCATGGAGACCTTCTCAAAGTTGATCAATCTTCGTGATGAGTTTTTCGGTAGATATATCAGTACAATCAAACTCGTAGCAACGAGGACTAAACTGGAGCATTTTGTCAAGGGTTGCAACGTGAAAGTTGTGTCTTAAAAGCACAAAAGTGCCCTTGTAGGCCAGGGGTGCTTAGGAATTTGAACCCCTTGAATAAGTTTTTAGAGCTTGCACAACTAGTCATCCTTTTTAGGATTCTTCCAGCTTTGCAATGGTTTCAACATCCAACCCACGAGAATCATCAATCACCGAAAGCTGCAGATCAAAGCACAAGAGGTCAAAATTGTAGAAATTGAAAACCATCAAAGAAATTGACTAACATTGGCAAGAAAAAGCATCCTTCTAGCAAAAGGCGCCCAAGAATTCAAGCCACCAAAAGTCATTTCTAGGGTTTGCAACCTCTAGTAAGATCTCTTTAGAGTTGATCCAACTCCGCAGTGAATCTATCAGCCAATCCATAGGATCAATCAGGTGACCGGAATTCAGTATCAAATAGAGGCAGTTCATCACAAAAAAAGATGAAAATCTTCAAAAAAATTCTAACTCCCAAGACTTGGACACCTAAAAGTCAAAGTGGGCCCAAGTTCACTTGAGTTATGATTTTTGAAGACTTTCTCATGTCTAGGTGTCCCAAAATTTGGGGAAAACTTCCAGTTAATAATCAATCACACGAGTTGACTCCTCAATCAGGGTTTTGAACTCCCTAACTAATGCTTCCACCCCCAAATTGATATTTATCAAGCATCTAGGCGTCTTTTCTTCATTATTCTTTGTAGGTTGAATAGCAAACACATAATTTTCTTCACAAACGCCATTTGAAGAATCAAACAGAGGCCATTTTCAGTGTTATTCATATTTATGGGATTAGGTTGCACAAAAGGACATTTTTTCCCAAAATCATATCTCTAGGCATCAACATTCAAAGACAGTAATTCATAACTTTCAGATTCAAGCATTATGGGTGTAGACACCTAGAAATTACCACTAAGCTTGTAAATTTATTAAAACCCCTTTTTCATCTTCGATAATTAAATAATCTTAATTGTTTAATTATTACCCAAAATTGTAAATTTTTCTATTAATTAAATAATCTAGATTATTTAATTAATTCATTTTAGCCTTTTCTGACACAAATTAATTAAATCTTATTTAATTAATTACATGCCTTTTTCGCTCACCTTTTTGAATTAAATTGCCTTTTGAACAAAATGGTAACTTGATTTTTCCTTGTGTAATTAAATAATGTTTTCATTATTTAATTATTCACTTTCCTCTTTGAACTAATTGATTTTTTCAAAAAATCAGTTAGTTTCCTCTTGCTTCTTCACTTTCGATCTTATCTAATCTCGTCTCGTCTAATTTCGGCCATTGATCGAATTGATGTCTTTTCAATCTCGACCGTCCATTTTCCATCCGTCTCTCTACAAATACCAGTCATTATCATCTTAGAAGATCTGATAAAATCTTGAATATGCTATTGTGCTATTGAGATAATATTTTTCTTCAATATTTTTCTTTGTCTAGTCATAGGCTTATCATTGCAGGTTACAAATCTAAGGGCATCAATCATTTAGTAGCAAAATGGAGAAGAGGTATGGAGATAATTCAATGGATGCATGAAGGATTGAGTGAGATTGTTTCATTTTGTTTTACGCTTTTATGTTTTCATTATTCTTGATAGTTGATTTGGGTTTTGGTGTTTATCGATTTAATAATGCTTTAAACTTGAAAATTTAACCCTAATACAGATGGTGAACCCGATATGAACTTACACCCATATTTTGAATGTTGTATCTTAAATAATATTTTGCATTGACTATTGTGATTTTTTCTTTTGAATTTCATTTGGCTACAAATTAGCTCTTCATCAAATAGAACATCCTGAGTGCAAAGAATCTGCCGACTTTAGTTTTTGCAAGCTTTTGCAGTGAAGGGCATGTCCTCTGGACATGCATGCAGGCTGAATTTGACAATTCAAAAACTATCTTTAAGCATCAACTTTATCCTTCAGAAGTTGCTTTTGTGAACACATCGTTTCAGATTTAATATCTTTTAATGATTCACATAATTTCATTTCTGTTGGTGAAATATTAATAAGGGAATCATATGCTACTGTAGAAGCATCATTAAGCTATTTTAAGCATATTTAAAACAAAAATTGTTCTGTTCTCTTGGTTCACTTTGTTTTGCATCTGGTCAACACTTTATGAAATTTAGATTTCACCAAGAAATAAATGAAGTTTTTGAATGCTTTGATACATTGAAAACCTACTTGGTATTGGAAATCTAAATAAATAATATTGCAGTGGTAACCTTTTTTTTGCATGGTTTCGCAGTTCTCTCCAATAGTTGGCAGTTGAAGGATCACTATTTAATGTGCCTATCTTGCATGTTTTAATCTATCATGTTTTCCAACCTTGCACCTATTACATAGCGGCCTACAGTCATTTCTACCATTGCAAAGAGGTCAAATGTGGTCATTAAATTCGCACCCTCTTCATTCACTCACATGCGTTGAGGATCTAGAAAAATAGGCATTGAATTGATAGTTATCAAAGGTGTGGCCATTACTAATTTCAACCTCTACAACACTGACCAACAAAGCTTTGTCCCTGATTCATAGTCTGTAATTGTTTGATTAAGCTGAGCCCTTGATTGGTTTGCTTGATCCACTTTACGTATGTATACCTCCAAACACTCTTGTTCAAGCTGAAGAAACGTCTTATCTCTTTCATCATCCGGTTCCTCAATTTCATCCCATATTAATTGCAACTCGTATAGAAGGGATCCACAAGACGATTCTGATTCGTATAGCTGGTCTCTTTGCATGCTCAACATTTTTCAATATCGGTAAAAACGATTTTCCAGTTCTTTAAACTTAGATTTGCTCAAAAATATGAAACCAAAATATCTAGTCTAACATTTACTTAATGAAAATTGATCGAACCAAAGTCTTTGAACAAAACAAAAGCCTCCAAATCCTTGTTTTGTGTCGTTTGAAAGAATCATTAATTTACAATAAGTGGATTTTTTTTTAATTTCGTTAGTTTTGATTGACTTTGTTAGATTAGATTAATTTAGTAATTAGATTTAGATTTAATTCAATTTTGATTAATTAGATTTAAATTTAATTTAATTTAGATTTAAATTTAATTTAGATTTAGATTTAGTTTAGTTTTTTAGATTTTTAATTAGCTTTTAATTAGATTTTTAGATTTCTTTAATTAGCTTTTAATTAGATGTTTAGATTTCTAATTAGTTTCTAATTAGATTTTTAGATTTTTTTAATTAGATCTTTCAATAGATTCTTAGATTTTTAATTAGATTTTAGATTATTAATATAGATTTTTAATTTAATTTAGAGTTTTACTGTAATTTATATTTTTAATTTAATTTAGTTTTAATTTAATTTAGATTTTCAGTTTAATTTAGATTAGATTAATTAGATTATTATTAATTTTCTTAGCTAGAGTAAATGTTAATGTTTTCTTTAGTTTAGTTTTTATTTCAAAACTAATTTTGTTAATTTGGAATTTTGCAAGATCGTTTGTCAGGGACTTGAAAATCAAAAACATAAACACATGTTTGTCGAAGACTAAAAATTAGAAAACTACTAATGACATTTGGTGCAAGACATTTTTGGAAGACTTGATTTTTTGAAACTGATTATCTTTTATTGTAGAGAATACTTCAATTGGTGCTTAAAAAAAAGAACTGTCTTCTTAAGGGGGTTAATAAACCACTATTTTTCGTTCTTGTAAGATAGTTGGTGTATGCTCTCACCTTGTATCTTTATGATAGCTCTCCCCTGGTATCTTTATGATATATAAATCCCTTGTTCTAAGGGTTGGGAGACCTCTTGAGGGAGTTTATTATAGTATCCCCTAAACTGAATTCCCTTACTAGAAGTCTTTGTGTAGAAAGCCAAAATCCTTCTATTTGTTGGCACAAGAGGTCAGACCTTTGAAGTTGTCCCACACTTTCGTGGTTCATTGTAGAGATGAAAAATTTCTTGAGATCCTTGTGGTCTTAGGGAATTCAAAACTTGGTATGCCCGAGAAGTGAGTGTCATGGAGGGGAGCCAGTGCTACCAAGTTCCTAGGTCATCCGCTCTGAATAGGCACGACTGGAGAAATCCAAGTGGGAACCCAACAAATATTATCTTTGCCAACCTAGGATTTATGCTTGTATTGCAACAAT
>VDFB02097665.1:72195-93784 GCA_007258455.2 Sequoia sempervirens
GTGGAAGTTCAAATAGAGTTGCAGATGCCCTAAGTAGAAGGAAAAATTTGTTGATAGAAATGAATATAGAGGTTGTTGGGTTCAATGAACTCAAGAGTTTGTATCCTGAAGATCTAGACTTTGTAGAAGCTTGGAAAGCTTGTTTGGAACCTGTTACATTGGATAGGACGAGATGGTTTGGATTTGTTAATCCAAGATGGGATGTTGTTTAGAGGAATCAATTGTATGCATTCCAAGGAGTTCTATGAGAGAGAATCTAATTAAGGAGAAGCATAGTGGAGGATTGGCTAGACATTTTGGTTGAGATAAGACCATTTCTCTTGTCAGTGAGAATTATTATTGGCCACAGTTACAATAAGATGTGAAGAAGCTTGTACAAAGTTGCAGAGTATGTTAGATGGCGAAGGGAACAAGTCAAAATACTGGATTGTATCAGCCATTACCTATACCTGAGAGGCCATAGGAGGATATTAGCATGGATTTTTTTCTTGGCTTTCCAAGGACACAGAGAGGGAATGATTCCATATTTGTGGTGATTGATATTTTTTTAAAGATGGCACATTTCATTTCGTTTCAGAAGACTAGTGATGTTGTTCATGTTGCAGAATTATTTTTTAGAGAGGTAGTGAGACTACATGGTCTACCAAAGAGTATAGTTTCAGACATAGATACCAAATTTGTTGGTTATTTCTGGAGGAAATCATGGAAGAAGTTGAAGACAAATTTGAAGTTTAGTTCTACACACCATCCATAGACTAATGGACAAATGAAGGTGGTGAATAGGAGTTTGGGTAACCTGCTAAGATGCTTAGTAGGAGATAATCCCAAGGGATGAGATTTGATTATACCACAAGTGTAATTTTCTTAAAATAATTATGTCAACAAGAGCACTAGTAAATCACCATTCCAAATTGTGTATGGGAGTAGTCCAAGAACTCCTTCTGAACTGAGAAAGATAGATAAGGGGGAGAAGAGTAGTGCTGAGGTTGAAAATTTTGTTGAGCACCTGAAGAATTTGCATGAAGAAGTGAACAAACATATTAGTAAGATGAATTCACAATATAATCCAAGGTAGATCAGATAAGGAGGCATAAGGAGTTCTAGGTAGGAGATGAAGGCATGGTTCATTTGTGAAAGGAGAGGTTTCCAGTTGGTACATACAACAAGTTAAAGATGAAGAAGTTTGGACGATGCAAGATGCTAAAGAAGCATGATTCAGGAAAATCATATGAGGTAGAGTTGCTTGATGAAATTCACATTTCACTTTTGTTTAACATTTTTTATTTAACATAATATCATGAAGGGGGAATTAATGAAGAAACAATAAAAGCACAGTGGAATATTTCAACACCTACTTTGGAAAAGGAGATAGAAGAAATTATGGATAGTCGTGTGGGTAGAAGCATAAGAAACATACAATATGCAAAGTACTTGGTGAAGTGGAGAGGAAGGCCTATGTAAGATTCATCGTGGTTATCTGAGGAAGAGGTTAACTATCTTGGTCTTCCTCTAACTCTTAAGAATTGACAGGGTCACTTTCAAATTACCTTGGGTGTTTGATGTAGGAGCATCCAACAGTGTAGGGAAATCTTGCATCACCAAAAAAAATTGTTTTTCCTTAATTTTTTTAGTTGTTTTGAGTTCCATGATGGCACTTAAGGGATGTAAGACAGTCAGGAGTCAAAAATAGTGAAAAATTGTCACTTACTATTTTTAGTAAGTCAGCCTAAATAGGCTCGTATGAATTGAAAATATAGCATTTAAACAAAGAAGAGGAGGGAAAAGAAGCTTCTCGAGTTGTTACAAGGAATCTCAAGACGTTACCACTGATAAAAGTAGCTAACAATGGCAAGGCACTTGAAAACAATTGTTTGAATGCCAAAATTTCACAAGATGCTAGTGTGACATGTGAACATCCACATGGTGTGCTAGTGTCCAAACAAATCACACTACAAAATGATAGGCACGAGAAAAGCACAAGGTCTAATGCAAAGTTGACGCGTGAAGGGTAGTTGATGGAAAGGAGTCCTAAGCATCATGAGAGGGGAAAAGGCTGATGTAAGGGCTAAAACGAGTCTACACAAGTGCTAAGGGAGTGGACACTAAAGTGGATATAAGAATGTATGTGAAATTGCAAGGGGTGCAATTTTATGACATTACATTTTCCCCCACTTTAGTGAGCATATGAATCTACACTAATATGCACTCTAAAGGAAATATAACAAACATAAATAACATCATGATACCAAAAGGATACTATAGAGGAAGCATATAACCCTTCAAACTAAGGAAACATGCCCCTAGGCAGAAGACCTACCAAAAAAACACATTAGACAAGAAAGACCTGCACAAGACAACAATGTTAGAACATAAAAATTCATTACATCACAAGGTTAGAACATATACATGGATAACATATAAAAAAATAACAAGACTTAAGTCAACAAAGTGAAAGAGACCTCGATGTAAAAGGTTGTCTCAGCACCATGTGTTGTCCCCAATTTAAGAAATAATATATAGAATAATTCTTAAACAAAGAGAAGAATGTGAGGATCGATTGCTTCAAGAGAAGAATGCATACAAAAGACAAGGAAGAAACCAATGTTGAAGAAATCAAGAAGTATATACCAAGGATGAAGAAGATGCAAGTCTTCAATCCAACATACACAATTGAGAAGAGATGAGAGAGATGGCTCCACAAGTACTTGGTCCTATGGATATTTGAACAAAAGCGCTAGAGGTGCTCGGTCCTACAGAAGATGAACAAAAGCTTTGCATGTGATTAGTCCTATAGAAATAAAGTGCTTTATAGGTTTTTAGTCCTACAAAGGAGGTGTCATAGGTTCTCAGTCCTAGGGGGCCAAATGTGAAAGGCTCTATAGAGTCTTATTGGTCCTCGTAGGTGCTCGGTCCTATAAGGAAAGCTTGATGCAAAAGATCTCTACAGGTTCTCAATCCTACAAAGAAAGATCAGAAAAGCTTGTGGCTACTGCAAGTTGCATTAAAGGAAAACCATAGAAAAGATAGGTCTAGTCGGTCTACCCTCAAGCTAGACACTAATATATAAGATAGGTCTAGTTAGGCTACCCCCAAGCTAGACACTAATATATAAGATAGGTCTAGTTAGGCTACCCCCAAGCTAGACACCAATGAATTCATTTGAAGGAGAACCTTTCAAAGGGGGGTCCTTTGACAAGGAATCCTTCAAGACACAAAGGTTCCCATTAAAAAGGATGCTCCAATTGAAAGATAGAGAGAAGAGAGGGGGGTACTTAAGAAGGACGCACATCTCTAGAACATGTTATCACTGCCCCCAACATAAAAGGGAGGAGAACCATGCAAGATACTATAGAAGGGAGGTGTGAGAACCTCATGAGAAGATGCTTAGAATGGATAGGATAGAGGTATACCTCAATATCATTTTTCATTTTAAGAAGAGGTAGGTGCATCAACAAATGGAAGAGTGGTGATACTAGAATCACAAAGTTGTATTTTTTCCTTCAAGGCCTTACATTCACTAGTGGAATAACTAGGCATTCGATGGTATGCATAGAAAGAATGTTTTGATTTATCATGCTTATGAAACTTCTTATGTGTAGGAGGAGGAAGAGTAATTAAGTGTGCTTTAAGGAGCCTCAACAAAATACACTCTTTCTTAGATAAAGAATGAGGATCAAGAAGCAAACCTTTCTCTTGCGGAGAAGAGTTTGACTACTCAAAAGAAGACATGAAGATAGTAGATAAAGGAGGATGAATCAGTTCAAGAGAATGAGGTTGAGTATAAATCATGTCATTCAACCGTGGTTTTCGTTTAGTTTGTTCATTCGAGCAACCAAGCCCCAAATTATTCTCATGAGGTGTACATTCTATAGGGACTTAAATTTATTGTTCATTACACCCATAAACTTTACGCCCATAACCATATCTAGAGGCAAGTTTGTATCCAAGGCCGTAGCATGTCTACAAATCTTGAGAAGGTGGATTTGCATAGAGAACATTATTCTAGTAATGGGGATCGTACTCCTCTATGGGATCACCACAAGCATTCTTGACAGGACTACCAATATTAGCCTCTTTAACAGAGGTGTGATCATCTTCCTCATAAGGGGGAGGATCAACATTAAGAACATTAAAATTTGTGTTCACATTACCCTGTGATGCAAAAGAATAATCATCTTTGATAGCATGTTTGGTTGATGTTATCGGAAGGTCTAAGTGGATCGTGTTGACTTAATATTCTCCAATGAAGGATTTTGTAAAGTGTAGAGAACCCTAATCATCACCGAGACATGCATTCTCTTGAGAATAGGTAGAAGGAGCAAACTTAGGATTTCTTGCTTTAAAATGATCTTCTTCAGGGACATCTGCCTCAAGTGTATCCTTTATAATAGATACTGTTGGAGTAGACATCAACACATTGGAAGACACTGAAGGGATAAGAGTAGGCACAACCAAATATTGACCAGTTGTTGCCATCTCACATAAGTGTATAGCACTATGGTCAATCCTAATTGTGACTACTTGATTGTTATGAATGAACTTAATAGACTTATACAAGGTAGATGGGACTGCGCACATAACGTGAATCCACAGTCTACCGAGAAGAAGATTATATGGTAATTTTTATGACAACATATAGAAGGGTGGGTACGGTAATGGGTCCCAACCTTAAAGGCAAGCCTATCATGCCTAAAGGTTGTCAACCAACATTATCGAACCCACAAATAACAAGAGAAGAAATCACAAGAGAAGATGTGTCAATTTTAATTTTAGGCAACAGATTAATGCTAAATACATTGAGCACTGAACTAACATCAATGAGAGCACATCTAATGTCAATTTTATTAATATTGACTATAATCATTAGAGGGTTTGCTCGCTTTTGTACTTCCAGGGGTGGGAGTTCTTGCAAATAGAACATAATATTTGGCAAGTCCACATGAATATGAGCTATCGACGCATGAACATCCGTCAACCTAATGGAAGAAGGCAAGAGGATCTTTTGCAAGGATGTTTGAAGCATACCTTGATAAATTGAAGCAGATTGAAGCAAGTCCCGTAGTGATATCTTAGCCAGAGTAACACATACTTACTCAACAAGATCGTAACCACCAGATGCTTTAGTTGTAGGTTTGGGTGCTTGAGGAAGGCTTGATTGAGAAGGTGGTAAAAAAGTAGGTTGATCAACATTTACTTTATTTCTTCTAGCATTATAAGTATGGGCTACTGCTCTATAAGAGGGATCCTTACAAAGATCAGGAGAATCATTGTTAAATGGAACACCATTAATAGAACAAATCCTTTTAGGAGGACTAGCTGGGGTTAGATAAATGACCAGTCTCTTAGGCCTTTTAGGGGCGGTAGAGACAGATTATATTTACAGATTCATTACAAATTGTAGAAGAATCATTTGAAGAAATATTCCCAACATCTATCCCTAGAGGATTCGATGTGAGAGGAACATCATTCACTAATGATTCTTCTCTAGAAGAGAGTGTATCAAAATGAAGATGAGATTCATCATTCACAAATGCAATGTCCCTAAAAGAGAGAACATTGAATGAAGAGAAGGTAGAGTAATGTTAAGAGAAGCATCAATGATTTCATCCTCTCGCGCCAAAATATCCTTAGAAGGAATTTCAAGAGAGGGATCCACAAAGAAGAATAAGAAAGGAGAAAATAACTCGCTTTCACATGCTTGTAAGAGAACTTATTGAAGTTTCTTAACAAAGCTGGAAAGAGATGGAAGGAAGAAAGATAGAATATTTTAAAATAGAGATAGACAATTTGGTCAAAGGCCGACATATCATCCTGATAGGGCCAAATGGGGTTCGAGGCATCACCCCAAATTTTTTTTGGGGGAAGGTGTTTTCACGTCGAGTTCACAAAAATGTAGAGAAGGGGGATTCAATGCTCATGAGTCTCTTTAGTCTCAAGAGAGTCCCAGGGAGTGAACTACCCTAAAATACCTTAAGGAATAATGTTCAAGTGACATGATGAAAGGTGAGAGTTCCAAAATAAAAAAGAGCAGGTCATAGAGGTTTTTTTGACAAACTAGAAAGTTTTCAACCAAAGGACAAAAGCGTGGAGTATGGACTACAACACGGTGTGTTGAAATCCTAGAGGCGCGTTGGTGTCCTGTACGGACTAAAAACTAAATATTTCACAAAGAACACAAAGTAACTACTTCTACCTTGACTGCTAAGAACTCTAAGATGTAGGAAAGTAACCGAGAATAACCTAATTGAAATAAGGTAAAGTAAATGGTAATACTAAAGAGGATAAAGAGAGTGCTCACAATAATCCAAGTAATGAAGCCTCCAAGTAAATATCTCCAATACTTTCACACATAAGACCGAGGAAAAATGTTAGGGCTCTTTAGGGGCTTGCCTCAGTCAAACCCCCATTTTGGTGTTCCCACCTCCATGGACAACCAGATAGATAGAGATAAATAATAAGCATAAATGAAATGAGCACAAGAATGATAAAAGAAATCCCTGCTCAAGGAGGAGAACCCATATCACAAAATAGAGATGCAATAGATAGGGGATGTGAGAAATCCCAAGATGATCAAAGATACAAGATAAGAGAGGTATCACCTGCAAGGCTTGAGGAAGCCAAGGAGAGAATGAGAGATAGAGCTGCGAGAGCCAAGAGAGTTGCAAGAACGTGAGAGTGTTGTTGTAGCAAGTTGTAGAGAGTTGTGTAAACAAGAAAGCAAAAGAGAAAGACAAGAGAGAATGTTCAAGACAGAAGCCAAAAAGCTATAGAGAAGCTAGAAGACCAAACGAATTGAAAAGATAACATTTAAAGAGAGAAGAGGAGGGAAAACGAAGCTTCCTAAGCCATTACCACTAACTAAAGTAGTTGAAAAGTGGAAAGGAACTTGGAAATGGTCATGTGAATGCCAAAATGTCACAGGGTTACGCAAGCGCAACATGAAAACATCTGAATGGCACGCTAGTGTCCAGATAAATCATGTTACAAAACGACAAGCACGAGAAAAGTGCAAGGTCTGACGCAAAGTTGACACATGAAGGGTAGCTATTGGAAAGGGGTATTGAGCATCCTAAGAGGGGAAAAGGATGATGTAAGGGCTAAAATGAGCCTACAAAAGTGCTAAGGGAGTGGACACCAAAGTGGATACAAGAATGTATGTGAAATTGCAAGGGATGAAATTTTATGACATTACATATGCAAACAGGAGTTTATAAAGCCCATGTGCAACCCAAAAAAGAGCTTTGACTTGGTAAAATATCACGAGATATGCTTGTTTAAACCATAACTTGGGAAAAAGTACAAACTGGTTGTGATTTAGACTCCATACATGCTATGCTGTTGGAGATTTTTATTGAGATAATGAACATAAAATCATAGGTTGAAATAATCAACTAGGTTGTGGCATTTGATAGAGGCATTTGAGTGATTTCAAGAGATAATTCTGCAACTATTTTGACCAGCAAAGTCCACAGTTGGAAAAGAGAAAAGAGGTGGCATGGAACTTAGATTACTTTTAGCTAAAAACTACTTTCCATTTCTATATAAATAGAGAGCAATAGCTTAGTGTTCAAGGTTGTTCATTCTTGAGTCAATTCATGTTGTTAATTTGTATTTTTTTGGGAGATTTTGAGAGTAGTTTATTTTGTGAGTTGAGAGAAATTTATTTTGTGAGTTGAGAGTAGTTTAAATTTGGTGATCCCATAATAGTGGTTTACAATTTTTGGCCAAACTAGACACTGAAATTATTATTTTTAACTAAATCTTCACATTCGGGCACCTATAGCGACTAAACTGCGAGGAATTTGAAGATGGTGCAAACTAGAGTCTCATCAAATTTTGTCTGTAGATTCTAAAATTTTTTTTTACAAAATTTTTGGAATCAAATTGCACTTCTTTTTTCATCTCCCGCGAAAATTAATTTTTTTCAGAAAACAACATTTTTAAAAGTGACGCACACCTTATAATGCATAAATTTTTTTCCATGAAGGATAGAATTCTAATTCTTTCAAATTTAGATTTGTAACTCTAATATCTAGTGCTTCCACTTGGTTACATAGTTTTTTATTGAATATTTTTTCCTTAATCAAGTTTCAAAGTCAAACACAATGCGACCGTATAACGCGTAACTTTTTTTGTATATGTCAAAATTTAATTTAATTTTTTTGGATCAAGGACTCAATATCTGGTGCACTCATATTTTTTCAATTTTTTTGATAATCTTCTTTTTTCCACATGTGAAGAACAAAGAAATTCATTTTCGAAAAACCTATGCTTAATAAAACTTAAAAAACAAATACATAACAAAACCAAAACATATTAAAATTATATTCATTGGATAGCTTGTTCTGAGGAATACCATAATCATTTGAAATAAATTTTAAATGAATTCATTTGATCCCCCAGAAGCTAAATCAAATATGATTTTTTATCAGCATTTTGATAGGTGTAAAGGAGACGCATTTATAGATATGGTTTAAAACTAGTGAGGTTCTATCCAAGGGGGTTTGATCTAAGGTGATTTGATCAAACCATCTTCAATTGGAATCCTTAAAATAGAAATTTTTAAGGCTTAAATCATTATACTTCCTTAAAATATGTGATTTTAGCTAAAATCCGTTCCTCTCAGGAATTGTAAACCACTATTATGATATTTTTTGAGTTAAGAGTAGTTTATTTTATGAGTTTTGAGAGCATAAAATACTTGTTTTAGAGTGGGGATAGGCTGAGTTTGGAGGAGGCAGCAAGCTAAGCCATTTGCATTGATAAAGGAGTTGCAAGAGATTTTCTTGGAGCTATACTAGGCATGCTTTAGAAATTGTTAACTTTTTCTCTTTCTAATTCTGAAACTATGTTTTATTATTGTTTGTTCAAGTGTTTGTACAATCATTGTTTTCTTATTATAGCTATTGAATAGTGTTTATGCATTTAACTAGATTATATACAATTCGGCTTAAGGAATCTTAATAGCATGATACGTAGCCACCGTGATTTTAATGTTTGATTGACATAGTAAAGTGAAGCTAAATATAAGGTATTATGATAATATCTATAATATTGTACATGGTATATGTATTGCTTGAATAAGTTATGTTGATTAGAAATGAAAAGGATTGATATCATGATAGAAGTAATTATGTCATCATTATTTAGGGTATGATTCTATGAATACCTATGTTGGTAGTTTAACTATGAGTGGAGAACTTACGTACTCGGTTGTTCACATTCCCTAAAAAGTAGAATAATTTATGTCCCTGGGTTGGGATAAACCAAAGGTAAGGTTAAACCTATTTGGTCAGTTAGATCAATTTAAGTGTGTTATCACTTTTGGAATGAAATATTGTTTATATTATTTAAATCTTGAGGTCAAAACCAAGACAAGAGTTTTCACAAGTCAATAGAGTTTCCAAGTCGAGTAAGGGGGTGGGTGAACATATGACACCACTTCATAGAAAGTGGATTTGATATATGTATCAAATTTTTTGCCAAAGTAAGTGTAGAAGTCACTGCATACATTTTGTTGGTTCACTTTGAGCCAGGATTGCATAGCTAGTTGGGAGTGTCATGCATAGTTGGTGGGTATCCATAGTGTATGATAGTAATTAGTTATGTAGGACACAACACCATACTCAGGTAGGAATTTCTAGAGGGTTTCCATACCAAACTCTTCATTGAAAGGTAGGGCCATCTATCAGTTAGGAGATGTGCAGAGGACTACTTAAGTTTGTGGTTAGAGGTAAAACACTTGGGTAATGCTCTCCCTCTTGCAGTTGGTAGACGAGGCTTGTGAAATAGAAGAAGATGAAGAAGTGTGTTTCAGATGTGGACATGTTGACCATTATACTCTTGAATCTACTTGTAAATTGTATTTGAAAGACAAGTTCATTACTTGGGATTATGTGATGTTATATCATTTATGCAATGTAATGAGAAATGGTTTATTTCCAATGTGCAAATGTCTTATTGAAAAGGAAAACTTGTATTTCCATGTCTTAGAAAACTTGAACTATTCACATTCTAAGTTAAAACTTAGGTGAAAATAATAGGGTAAACTTTGGGTATGTTATATGTGGTATCATAGCTACCAGGTTAAGCACTTGGACCTATGAGTTCATTATGCTAGTATTTTTATCCAACATTACTAACTTAACTAATGTTTGGACTTCTTATGCCAAGATGGTGTGAATCAAGATGATTTCTAGGAAATCAGTTATTGGCAATGAGCATTACCTGAAAGCCAAGAAAGAAAGAGAGGCCATAGTTAAAACTATAGAAGGAACCAATTTCAGTGGGGAGATATGGCTTGGAGATACCGAGACTCTTAGTAGTGCTTTTTCACACATCAAATTAGAGAGAAAGAAAATGTGGGAACCAAACAAGTTCATACCTCTTGTTTCACTAGCCAAGTTTGATTCTTTACTACTCTCAAGGGATATTCCCATGGAGTAGAGTGTTAGTCCGCCTTTGATTATAAGGGACCCTCATGTACCCTTGTCTCCTAAACTTATAATGATTGTATCTAATAGTGATTTAGAGGGTTATGTTCCCTGCAACTATGTTTCTAAAAGTGAATTTGAGGGATATAATCCCCTGGACTATTATGAATAGTCATCTTATGTAATCTATGTAGTAAAGGGTGATTGAAATCCTTATTATTAATAAAAGAAAAAGAAATTGGAAAAAAAATTGTGCACAATTTCTCTTGTTTGCTTTACTTAATATGAAATATTGAATGTTGAAATGCTAAAAGTTGTTAAACAAACCTTTATAGGAGCTAATTGTAAATGAAACATCCAAGTGGGATACTATTTGTAAGAATGGTTCAAACAAAAACTAACCTCGGGGGTAGTAATGAAGTGGATCAACCCACAAGGAACTCCAAATCCAAACTGGACCAAATAATAACTATGTTGAATGAAGCACGAGACAAGATTGGCCACCTTGAGTAGGAGGTTAGGGGAACGGGGAGACCAGAGCAAGAGGTCCCGAATGAAGGAGAAGGAGAAAACTCCAATGATCATACTACCCTTAGTGATCATGGGAGTGATGAATCTCAATCAATATTTGATAGGAGTAAAAGAAACCAGCTTGCTTGAGAATTGTCATGAGACATGAGAAAAGTCACTCCTCCTAAGTTCGAAGGAACCACAAGTGGGGATGCAGCTGAAGCATGGCTCACTGAGATGGAAAAATACTTCAAAATAATAAATTATTTTGAAGTGATCAAGGCCATTTGAGGAGCTTTGAACAACCTAGTGAAGCATCCACTTGGTGGATGAACAAGAAGATGGATCTTGGTCTTAGCTAATTAAATCTAACTTGGGACAAGTTTATGGTAATATTTCATCAGTGGTGGCTTCCTCAATTATCTTGATCAAAAGTTGATGAAATTCCAAAATCTAAGACAAGGAGAGTCCACAGTGAATGAATACTAAGAGAAAATCACTCACCTTCTTAAATACGTACCTTAGTACCAAAAGGACAAGCGGTTTCATATTGGGAAATTTATAATGGGTCTCAATGCCCAAATTAGAGGTGAAGTAGATGTACATGGTCCTACCACCATGAACCAAGTATACGAAAAAGCCATCAAGTAGGAGCAAAATTTGAAGTCTATTTTTGCATATTGAGAGAAGAGACAAAACCCTCTTAGATGACCATGTGGTTTCACTTTGGAATCACTATTATGCTGAAAATTATAGATTGAGTTTTAGATTTAGTGGGTATTTGGTGTGGTTTTCAATTTTTTGGGTTTGTAAATATTTTTGAGGTTTTGTGTGGATTCAATATTCAGTGTGATTTATATATTACAAAAAATAAAAAATAGTTTGGTGTGTGAATCCAAATTTATGTGTAGTAGTTTGTGTTGTGTGAATTGAATCATTGAAGTGGTTGTGTGCTCTTGTGGGAAGTGTTATACCTATCTACTTAGGAATGTTTGATCGTTTATTATTATTTAAAGTGTTGTAGGAATTCAAAAATATAGTAGTATAGTCTACTAGACAACTATATGATCATTAGTAGTTTGAAAGTGGTCTAAGAGGATAAAGGTTACAATTTTTTATTATTTTAATGTGTAAGACCAACTTATAGAAAAATTAGTATCAATAGTTCGGGTTGGAAATAATAGTGGTTTATTAGTTGATTGATTTAGTTACATCACTTGTTCATCTCTCCAACTTCTTTTCGAGTAATTATTTTATGATTTTCAATTTCACACCAATTGTTTGACGAAATGCTCATTTTTAGAATAATGAAGAAATGCATTTGAAATTGATTAAGATATGATTGTAAATGGAAATAATTTCTTATTGTAGTAATTTGAAAGATATACCACCATGTTCTTTCTTTTTTGAATGTTTTCATCGTATTAGATCCTTGAATGAAAATACAATTGTCCCATTTTATTTTCTAATATTCTCCACCTCGTATGGCGTGAACTGGAATCAAGTGAGTTAATTTTCCATTTTAGCATTAATGCAACTTTGTTTGCACTTATTATCAACCAATTTTGTTAGAGTGATTCTATGATTATTTTAAATTGTAAGTTGTTTAGCTTGCAACCAACACTTTTCAATAAAATTTTCTTTGTCCTCGTTCTTATTCTGTATGCTCTCATCTTGCCCATTTTGGGAACTGGGTGTTAAGCAAGAGTATACTTGAGTTGATTACAAAAAAATATTGAGATTTGAGCTAATGCCCTATGGGGGTTATTATATACTCAAAATCAAGTCCCCACTATTGTTAATACCAAGTAAACTAAAGTGTTGATTAAATAATTCTTGGGGTTAAGCATTACTTAGGGTAGGTTAGGATATGCTTTAGCTATTTAGAGCTTAACATACCATTAAATGCATATTTACATTATTAATATATTGTTATTTCTAAACAAAGTCTCAACCCTTTCAAAATGCCAACAATGCCAACAACTTGACTTTGACTAATTATTGACATTGGCTAGGGGACACAACTCAAAGAGTAATCATAACAACTAAAAACTAGAAATCAAGAGTAAGGATAATGAATGACCAAACCTCACAATTAACATAGACACAAATCAACTTGGTTAAAACCTCATATGGTTACTTGACCTTGACCAAATTACTATAAACATTGGTGTACCTTGCTCTCTTTCCTTGACATTGTAATCTCATGACACCTCTTTCCTTCTCGCTCTTCTCACTTTGATTAGAAATAAACTATATTACAATTATAACTCATTAAAATAATAAGTTAGTCTTGTCATATAACTAATAGTCATAAATATCAATAATCCATTATATAATTAAATAGAGATCACCAATATACCAGTTTAATGTATGCATACTTAATCAAACAAACAACCAACTTGAAAGACATGCTAACATTTGATCTCAACTCATACCAACATATTAAACATATAAGTCATAATAATAAACATTTTAAGTCATGTTAATAATAGTTAAACTATTATTAGGTCCTACATAACCACATTAAAAAATGAAACTTTGTGAAATTAAACATCTTTGATAATGAAATTATAAAAGGAACAAGAGACTCCCCTCAATTAGCTTCCCTCACCAGTTAAATTAAGTTGACCTCAACTACTGAACTCACAAAAGAAAGAACACCATCCCCACCTCTCCACAAAAACAGCACTACACGTGCTCAGAGCTACGCCCACAACCATGCCCTTGCAGGCAAAAACTAGTTACAAACTCTTGGAACAAATTATTAATAATATCAAAGTTAGTTTCGTATTTTATTTATTTTATCACGATGGTTTGAGATCGCACGTGGCTCATGGCTCTACTCAGTCCAAAGTCCGCATTTCAAATTATCAGAAAACATCATTGAATTGTGTTGTACGAGCGAAAGATAATGGAAGGCAGTGTCGCCGCTCGCACTTGTTTTGCATTGAGCGGGTGGAAAATAGAAACAAGACGTAGTGGCGCGCGGGCTCGGATTCAGCCTCAACCTCAGCCTCAGCCTCTCTCTGGTATTCTAATTGATATCAATGCATTTACGCTTGTTACCAGTACTAGTAAACAACTTGTAGGGCTAAGTGCGGGATTGGCATTTGGTTTTGGTGTGTTATTGAAACTTGAGATGGGACGTGGAGGTCAATTAAGAATCTGGTGAAGAGTTGCCGGGGATTATCAATGTGTCCCCAGGATTCATTGAAACGGGGGCAATGGGTCAAGTTAATATGTGGTGCTAGTTTTGAGGTACGCTTCTTCTCCATCCATTTCCTCTTTACATTGTCATCATTTATAACAAGGGATAATCCAATTCATTGATTGGTGCAGGATGTCGGAGATGTTAGAAATCTTTCTCTCGTTTACACTCTGGCAGGCGGTAATGCTTTTCTCAACGCTCTTTTGATGTTGTATAGGCAGCGCCTAACCTCACCCAAAAACACCAGCAACCCATTACACAAGATTGTAGGGACAAAGTGCTTTTTTAAGCTCAAGAGGGACATCTCAAACACTGTGAAGTTTGGAAAACCAAAATTTATGTTGGTGTTTTGATTTGTCACTTTTATGACAACACAAAATATATTAGGGAAGATGGTAAAATCGTTTTTCAAATTTGAAGGGGAAGCTCTCCAGACATAATTAAAAATAACAAAATTCACAATATATTGTACAAATCATCAATGTGAATTCTTACATTTGATAGAAAATATTACTTTGACTATATCTTTTCCCGAATGTAACACTGGACTATCAATAGCTAAGTTTGCAATGAGATTGTCAAATTAAGGTGAACTAACAAATCAAGCATGAACAAACACAAGTTTCTTCTGGTTAAAACAAAGACTAGTGTCCAGCTGCAAACAAGGATTTAATTACTTGACACTTATTGGCTAAATGAGAGACCAGTATGTTAGCATTGACATAGGAAATGATAAAGCAAAGAACATTACATAATTCCATGAAGTAATTTGTCAAAGGAATACACAAAGTTATTATCAACACAAAGTTTGACAAGATTGTTTAATTCAATCCAACTTACAGAATTACAAAGATGGTATTAACAATTACTGAATAACATTTATAGTTGGATGGTTTTTATAGCATAAGCATAACATTCACTATCTTTTGTTACAAGCATATAACACATTAACTTGACTTCCACCTTCGAATGATAATTTTTGAAGCATGTTTGGCATCCACTCTCATTACATTGTATGTGTAAATGAAACATATTTATAACCTTCCAATTGCAGCTTCTTGAAGTTTCAAAAATAATAAAAATGATTGCTTGGAAAGCATTTCTATCTCCATTCTTGAAAATAAAATAGAATATTACTTTCTTTCCATTTTTGTTTCTTATTTTGAGTTTCCATCTAAATCAAAGGCTCCGATCTTTTGATTTTGTCTTTAATTTTCTTTAATTGATCCTCATCTCCTCTAAAAACGTACAAAATATTGATAAGGTTCATCTTGGATGTCACTTTGAATGGAGAGCTCAAATTCATCATTTTTATCCTTTATTTCTCTTTATTTAATGTTCACCTTTCCTTTGGGCCCATATACTAATTTGGGTGTCACTTTTGATTTGTTCGCTACTTTGTTTTGGCAAGAAAAACAAGTTATTTTGGTGTTTGATTGAGTTTAGGTGCCATTTGCTTTTTGCTAGAAGTTTTGGTTCATTAATGCCAAGTGGAGATTTTATGACACAAATGCTAAAAAAGGGAACTTCCATAACTTAATGCAAAGTGGAAAATTGATCTTTAGATGCCAAAATGTAATCTATCAAAGTTGGCACTAGGGGGAAGTTTCTCCACTTGATGCCATTTGGAACTTTAGATCACTTAATGCTAGGTGAAGGTTTTCGTAACTTGATGCCAAATGAAGAAATTGACCTTTACATGCCAAAAAAATGGAAATTGTCAAAGTTGGTGCCAGGTGGAAGTTTCTCCATTTGATGCCACACGGAACTTTTGGTCACTTAATTCTAGGTGGAAGTTTTCATAGCTTGATGCCAAGTGGAAAAATTGACATTTAGATGCTAGAAAATGAAAATTGTCAAAGTTGGTGTCAGGTGAAAGTTTCTCCACTTGACGCCAACTGGAGATTTTGATTTTGATCACTTAATAATTACTCAATGCCAATTTGAAGAAATTTTCAAGTGATTAACTCAAAATTTTGAATCTTTTTTTTTTTTTCTTTTTTTCTTTTTTAATTTTCATTTTCATGTGATGAAGCTTGAAATTGCCCTAATAACCCTTTGCCATTGCCATCCACTGCCATTCGCCAAAAAAGTATGAAAACATGAAACAAATTTTTTTTTACATGCTTTTCTCTTCAATCCATGTCATGCCCCCTTTTCAAAACTAAATGGATTAATTGATGACCTATATCCTATTCTTTATTTCCTCTAGGCTAAGGGATGAAATAAGGGAAATAATAATAATAGATGAAGTGGGTCTAATCTCTTTGTTTTCAAAAGGGCAGCATAAAGATTATTATAGGATTTATGTAATATTTAAATAGTATATGTAATTCAAAAATGCTTTTTATAATTTACAAAGTATTTTTCAATGCTTTGGGGGAAAATGTAAATTCAAATAGAGGGCCCAAAAAGCAACTATAAAAGAAAAAGCATTGCATAAAGCAAATCAATTGAATTTTTCATTTCACTTTTCTCTCCAAATTGGAGTTCAAAGTATTCAAAGACAAAACCCTTTGGTGTGAGAGATCCAAAGGATGAAAACCCTCTTGGTTTCCATATTTGGATTCGAGGATGAAAACCCTCTTATCCATTGGAGGTGATTCTATTTGGGAATCACAATTGTATTGAATTGTTGAAGATTGTTGGGCATTTTCAAGAAAATATTTTGGTGTTCATATTGGATAGTTGATTTTTACATCAAATATAGTTGTATTTTATCATTCAAGGGTTGTGCACCTATTGGATCTGCTATTTTGGATGTTTCCAGCCATTTATTCATTGATATCAATTACCATCATCAAGGTGCCTAGGGTTTCAGATTATTTGTTGCTATTTGGGAGATAATTCAGCCATTGTACCATCAAATGATTGCTGATTTTTAGGGTTTTAGCTGCTAGATCTGCTGCTATCAACAATTCATTGCTATTAAAGGAAGTTTTCAGACATTTTGAGTTGTTGGAGGAAGGTTGCAGACTTGCTTTCACCTTTTTCCTGCTGCCATATGAGAATTGGTCACCAATACTACTTACACCAGTATTCACGATCAGCTTTGGGATGATTTTCTACCCTACACCACCCTTGGTAGAACCATACAGCCTTATTGACACTAAGTGTTGAGGGTTTTATGATCTGTGTAGGTGGTACGGGCCATTGTACATGGATTTTGCTGATAGTTGTGAGATGAAATTAATAAATATTGTCGCTTACATGCTGATTCAAGATTGTATGCTGCTGAAAGTAACATATTTTTTTTTATTATTTGCTAGATTTTACTTAAAATAAGATTAATATTGTGGTGCCTCATTCTAGATCTGATTTCTGCTATAATAGATGCTTATTTTTCTGTCATAACATTCATATCTTATTTAATTAATAATTTATGGCATGTGTGGAAGCATACTCAAGGGTTTCATACATTTTACCAAGCTATAATACAGCAGATTTGCTTGTACAGTTGTCATATTTTCTTCATTTGAGGGTTCCAAAACTTAAACCAGCTTGTGGGGTGTTGGTAGTTCTGTATTTTGATTGATAAGGGTTTTACAATCTTTCCATATTGCTGATTGACATTAATTTCAGTCAGGTTCATAATCTACATTTGGTATTTATTCATCATTTTAGCTTGCACATGTTTGAAAATTCATCCATTTCCTAAGGTTGTCCAAATGGGGACATTACAATCGAAGATAAAGTGAAAAAGCATAAAACAAAAAGTAGCTTTTTCTAAATTAAACTTTCCAAAAACATAAAGTTTGACCTCCAGTAAGCACCAGATTGCTTGTCTTGAATTTTAAATTCCTTGCAGCGGCAAATTCATGCTTGGAAGATGATCTCCATATATGATTTTGCTTGAATGAACCAGAGAAGATTTGCCTTGACCTAATCATTATTTCCTTTGCTTGGCATCTACCACCATAGTCTTTCTTTTAAATTCACCCTTTCTTTCTTTTGACTATGATGGAGTCTCTTTCATTATTTATAATTTGATAATATTCACGATAAACAACCTACATACATCATTAGTGTTAGTGATTGTTGTGTTTATGTCTTGATTGTGACAGAGGCATCTCGCTGTTGTGAATTTGTCAGTGGTGCTTTCATCCTATCATAAGTGGCAATTTCATTATGGTAATTGAACTGGCAAAGTAATGACAAAGTATACTGCCCCTTCCCCTTTTGAGTCAATTGGGAGTTCCTAAATCTACAAAATGACATTTCTTGAAGATAAATAAATAAGAGGCACAAGCCCAATTGTAAGAAAAGGGTGCCAAAGTGTGGAATTCGAGATTTCAGTTAATTGTATATCAGAGCCTAGGTTTAAAACACTAGGAACCTATGAGTCCGCCAATTTTCCTTAAGTCCAACATTATCTAATGTTGTGAAATTCTTGTGACAGGATGGTACACGTACGATTAACAGCCAGGAAGACTGTAATCGGTAACGAACGATACCTGAAAGCCAAGAAGGAAAATGAGGCCATCACTAGAACCATTCAAGGAACCAATCATGAAAATGTAATTTGGTTAAGTGACACAGAAACTGTCAGTCATGCTCTCTCCCGTATTAATGAAGTAAAGGGTAGACTGAAAATGGAAGCTGCTTTCAACCTCTTACCCAACACTTCTCCGGGAAAATCTGATTCCTTACCATTATTGAGGGACATGCCTTCCGAGGAAAGCACGAGTCCAGCATTCATTTTCCGGGATCCTAGAGTTCTTCCGTTGGCCGAGGTCATAACCATTTCTTCGAGTGATGAGTCAGTGGGATACACAACAAGGACTCCACCAGTTGAGAATGGTCCTCAATATCAAATGACAGACCCTATTGTTGATGAGCACCATATCAACAATACTCTTAACTATGTATCCGAAGATAAATCCGAAGGGTATCATCCTTTTTGGGATAGAGAAGAGCAGATGAGAGATGAAGAAAAAGAAAGGTTTCAGCAATATTCTCAATCTGTAGGATATACTCCTCTTAGTTATGCTTCTGAGAGTGAATTTGAAGGATATTCACCTCTTGACTATCTTAATAGTCATTCTATGTAATCAATGGATATTGAAATCCTTTTGAATAAATAAAATTCTGTGTTTATTAAAAAAAAAAAAATTGTGTTTACTTCAAAAACTTGCTTGGCGAATTTTGTGTTTATATCTTGAAAGCTTTTATGTTTTCCATTTTTTATCATAAGGTTAAGAATCTAACTTAGATAAGATACTAGGTATAATTCAATCATAAAACCATGGTGAAAACTTACGAAAGGATGCGTAACAAACCCGGTACAAGCAAGGATGATGAACAAAGAGACACTGGAGTTCAAGCAACCCTAGACTTGATTCTAGCAAGGTTGTCTAACATTGAGAATGAGAGAGAAAGGGATAAGCTGGAAAAAGAATTAAACATAGATAACACAGAAGTTGTAAGCTCTTCTCACGGACATAATGAAGATAACAACCATGGAAGGGAGAAATCACCAACCAACTCCGCCGAGAGAAATAGAAAGATAATTTCTACTGAACTATCACAAGACATGAAAAAGATAATACCACCTAAATTTGATGGTAGTGCGGGAGGTGATGAAGCAGAAATTTGGCTTGTTCAAATGGAAAAATACTTTGAAATAAGAAATTATGACGAAGTAACAAAAGCAGCTTGGGGAGCCTACCAATTAGCAGGAGAAGCCTCAAATTGGTGGATGAACAAGAAATTGGAATTGGATATAAGTTCTTGGAAATTGACATGGGGAGAATTTGTGGAAATCTTCCGTAAGCGGTGGTTACCACAATTATTCTATGATTAGAAACTTTCTGATTTTCAAGAATTAAAACAAGGAACTATGTCAGTCCATGAATATTGGGAAAAGCTCACTAGACTCCTTCGGTATGTTCCGATTTACCATAAGGATGAATGATTCCGTATTAGGAAGTTCATACTTGGGTTGAATGGCAAAATTGGTGGTGAAGTAGACATGCATGGTCCAACTACCATGGACTTAGTCTATGAAAAAGCTATAAAGCAGGCGCAGAAACTCAAAGCCGATTCTCATCGCCAAGAGAAAAAGGAGCAAAAGAAGGACAGCGAGGCTATTTCTAAACCAAATCCAAAGAAAGATGAACCTGTTTGTGAAGCTGCTAGGTCAAAAGGAAAGAGATCTCGCTTCGGTGGGAAAGATTTCCGAAAAGATCAAAAGAGAAACAACTTCAATAGTGGAAACACTAACAAGTCCAATGAAGGAAACAATAAATCTGGAGAGACATCTGGCAGAAAAGGACCACCTACAGGATGTTTCATATGCAAAGGTGATCATTATGCTAGGGATTTTCCAAACAAAACTTCTGGGAATTCTTTGCCTTCACAAAAGGCTATGTTCCAGCAAAGGATCCATGCAGCTGTTGATGATAGGCAAGTTGACTATCAAATAACGCCCATCGAAACTGCAGGTAAATTATTTGGTTTACCTATCTCAGTTCTTATTGATACTGGTGCAACTGAAAGTTTTGTTTCTCCTAGTATAGCAAATAAATTGTCTAGAAAGGCTGGGCACATGGCTACATCATGGAATGTAGAGTATGCTAATAGTACAAGAGCAAAGGTGGATCAATGTCTTTTTGAGGCCAACTTAGAATTGCCTAGTTTCACCACTGAAGTCAATCTTTATGTCACACCATTAGGATCCTATGACGTCATCTTAGGAATGAATTGGTTGTGGAGACATAGGGCCATAGTTGACTGTGAATCTAAAACAGTTAAATGTTTAGATGACTATGGAAATCAAGTAAATCTTCAAGGAATACCTAAAGAGATTAAAATTAGACAAATCTCAACAATGTAATTGCTAAGAGCCAAGAAGAAAGGATGTAAAATTTTTGCAGTAAAGATTGAAGAGTTAGGTGACCCTGATAATGAAAGTACACAAGAGATTGAAGATGGAGAAATTGATGAAACAAGAATCTCAGATATGGAGAAATACCCAGTTTTAAGGGAATATGCTAATGTATTTCCTGAGGAATTACCAGGACTACCCCCAAAAAGAGTCTTTGATTTTTCTATCGACATAATTCCTGGATCTGAACCTGTATCCAAGATACCATATAGAATGACTACTACAGAATTAGCAGAACTCAAGTCACAGTTAGATGAGTTGCTGACTAAAGGACTGGTAAGACCAAGTGTATCACCATGGGCAGCACCTGTAATCTTCGTCAAGAAAAAGGATGGAACAATGCGGCTTTGTATTGACTATCGCATGCTTAACAAAGCTACGATAAAGAATAAGTATCCACTACCTCGAATTGATGATTTGTTTGATCAAGTTAGAGGAGCAGCCATATTTTCTAAGATTGATCTAAGGTCTGGATATCACCAGCTTAGAGTTAAGGATGAGGATATCTATAAAACCGCCTTTAGAACTCGGTATGGACACTATGAATTC